>VYXD01011669.1:697065-867374 GCA_013397195.1 Hylia prasina | reverse complement strand
AAAAAAAAAAAAGAAAAAAGTAATTCCCCTTCTTCCACTCCAGTGATTTTCAGTTAAAATTAAACCTGGTTAAACTGCAGCATATATCTACTCTGTAGAACTGAAAGAAGGGAAATAGGTTATTTTGAAATGAGAATTGATGGTGGCCCATGTTTAAGATGCATTGGTGCATTGGGTTGCATGGTCAGGTTTTGGTAGTGGGGGAGATACAAGAGTGGTTTCTCTGAGAAGGTGCCAGAAGCTTCCCCTGTGTCCAGCAGAAGCAATGGCTGTTTATACGGAAAAGGCCTCCTTCCAACGTGTTAAAGTGCATTATAAAGAGTCAGGCCCAAGCATTTCAATGGGTTAAACATTGCTTCACCCAGTGTTGCCCAAGTTCTCATTCTGAAAATTGAGCTGTGCCCTTTATGCCAGTTCAGCTGCGCAACTCCAGGTTCAGCCTCCTGTGTTTGCAAAAGCAGATCTGCCTGACTGATGGCCTCTATCACAACGAGGTGCTCACTTCCACTGATAAGGGTATTGCAGGAAGAAAAACACCAGGGTGTTTGTTGGCAAATAGTGTTCCCCAGTTTGAGGAAACAGCTGGGGAAGATGGTTGTCAGACAGGTTTAAGAAGCACAGAACAGACAGGAGTAGCAAGAAAGGTGAGGAAACATGACCTCAACTCCACCCAAACCACAGGCCACCCACATTAATTTTCTGATATTTACGCATGAAATAGGAATTAACTCTTCCCAGCTTCTTTCTGTTTTCCTGCCTGCCCTAAATCTGTGACCTATGGCTGCAGCTTCTGCACAGGCTCAGTAAATCCCAGACAAGCCCTCTGCATCTCTCTTACCCAAACCCTGAAGTCTCCCAGAGCACACCAGTTGAGCTACAAGGAATGCCCGTGTCCATACTTGGGCACACTGGGAATAGGAGTCCAAGGAATGAAAAGGTGATGAAATGAAAACATGAAATGAAAAGAGTAAAGAGCAAGAATGCTAGAATTTAAGAATAAAGATAGATAATGGAAAAAACCCCTCTCTCCCAGCCTGTCAAGAAAAGCTTTGAGAAGCTTAGCTTTGGAAAAAAATCTTAATAACAATACAGAATTTCAAATTATAAGTCCAAAAGCATTCTTATAGTCTTGAATTAGTTTTTCAACAGAGAAGTGAAAATCTGAGAGAGTGGTGTTAATTAACATCCTAATGTCATGTCAGTGCTGGTATATGTATGAATTACTGCCACAAACCCCAGAGCAAGAGCTGAGCTGTTATCTCTCTGATAGCACTCACATATTTCTTTCCTGATATTTTTTGGTAATGGTGGGAAAGTGATCATCCTATGTAATCACACAAGAGAGGTGAACGTGGTAAATAGATGGCCCCTTAGTGTCAAAACTTTTGAAAATATTGCTATTATTTCCCTATTAATAAATGTCTTGGTTAGGATTTTTGAAAGAAAACCCTTTTACAAACATCATGTACTGCACTCATCATTGGTCTCATTTTCCACACACCAGGCTTAAGGAATTTGTAATCAAAAAGAAAAATTTGCACTAACTTGCCATGAGCCATTCATGAATTCCTCCTGAACTGGGGTCATTTTCAAGTCAAAACAAGGCTATTCTGTAGGTAGATTCATAAATGATGCATGACTACTGGACACAGGATAGAACACCTTACTTATTTACAGTTTTTCCTCACGGTTACTTTTCTATTTTCTTTGTCCCTCTCAATCTAGTTCCAAGAGCCAACTCTTTTGGAAAATAATTTTCAGTGTTGCAACTTGTGTGTATTTGCACTGTTAGAACTGATTTCTGATATTCTGGGCTCAGGTGGGAGGAAATGAGTGATAGGGATATTAAGGGCCAGGGATATTGAGGGCTCTTCAAGGTAGCCAAGTAATTTTGAAAAATCTAAGGCAACCACAACTGGTTAACAAGGACTTAGCATCCTTGGAGTTCATCTTACAGACTCTTTGAAATGATCCTTCATCCCTTTCAAGTCACAAGGTCCCCATTCACTTAAGCTGTGCAGGATCAACCCCATGAAGCTAAAGCATATGCCAAAAACCTGTCAGAAGCTAATACCCAGGACATGTGACAGCAACACTTAATTCCCTGGGTGAATATGGGGGTTCACCTGGCATGAATAAGAGCTATGACTTCAGAGAGGGATCTTCTGATAAAATTTCTGATATGTATCAATTACGGTCACTCTGACTTTTAGTTCTAACCAACAGACTCCCAGGCACATTTGTACCTTCCCTCAGCCATCCCATGCAATGCCAATATCCTGTTCTTTCCAAATTGCTTTTCATAAATTAAGGGGGGCTAATTTAGCAAACTGTGCATCAGAAAAGCTTTTCAGAGTAAGGAAAATTTTTCCATAAAGTGATTTTTCAAACATGCCTTCATATAAAAGTGTCAGAGAAAAAGTATTTTAAGGGGCCATGTTCGTGAAAAAAGAAAAAAAGAACAACCCACCACTTTTTTAATGGCACATAGTGGCCAACAGCAACACTGGTTGAGGCTGGGACACTGTTGCAGAGCAGAGGCTGCTGCTCTCCTAACCACTATAAGTCCACGATGAACACAAATTTAAGTGAGGAATTTGAGACTATTATTAGCTTTCATCAGTCTCTCTGTGGCTTATTCATGGAATCTGGACAGATCCCAGAAGCATGGTTTCTCAGCCCTCATTAGGCTCTGCAAAATGAGCCTCCCATACTTGGAAATACCTGCTTGGCACAGATTCTCTCCTCTCTCTTCTTTCAGTGGGTGTTTTGTTGCAATATTCAGGGTTCATATTGGGCCAGGTCCCTTTTCAGAGGAAGGGCTGAACCACGCTCACAGCTCGCCTGCAACAGGGGAGGGAAGGCTGCACATATCATTATTCCTTACAGCTGCACACATAACACAACTGAAAATGTCTGCATAAAACCAAGCTGACATTCAAACACCATGAAAACTCCAGCAGGACTACCTCTGTCACTGTGTGCCCTCTCTCTCTTCGATACACACGCTGCACCAGTGCAATGTGTGCTTGCAAACACATTGAGTCAGTGACCTGTGAAAATGCTCCTGATCTTTCAAACATGAGCTCTGCTCTGCCAGCCCTTAATCAAACAGGAAGATCATTTATGTAATGAGCCATCCACAAAAGGCTTTTATTTAGAACACACAAACACGTGTGTCCCTTTCTGCTCATAATACCCAACATACCAGCAGAAAAGCAAATTCACATGGATGAGGTGGAAAAGGAATAGTCTTTCAAGGTTAGTGCAATGTTAAATTCACTTGAATTAGCCAGAAGGAGCTAAGTTTGGGATGCTCAGTCTCCTGACTGGAAAGCTTAGCTGTAGGTCAGCCAGAGATGACTTGGGTTAACACCCTAGCATCCAAAAATAATTGTTTTGTCTGCTAGGAAAACAGACCCACTGAAGTCAGGAATGCTTTCAGTTTTGAAGAATGGGTAGCAGTAGTGCCAGATGACAATCCTCTTTTGGTTTAATGCTGGCTTGTTGTTTCCAAGTGTTTCCTTTAAAGGTAATTCCCAATTTTTCTAACTCTTCACATTTAATTTTCCCAAATCCTTCAACTTCAGGAAGATACTTGATATTTCTACTTACTAAAATTGCAAGGTATTTTCAACACCAATTTTGCTCTTTATCCTTCTCTGACACAATTTCTATCACCAATTCCACCACTGTCACACCTTTTCCTTCAGTTAGACTCACTAAAGCATGGTGTCCTCATAGTATCAGCTTCTTTGCCTAAAGCAACGACAGACAAAGTAAAAAGCCAGATCAGTTAATTGATATTACTGACAGGAACTCTGACATCTAAAGACTAACATATGAGGTTTTCGTGAGGGATTTTTGTCATGCAGCAATTTTTTTTAATTCCCTCTGGAATTAAATTAGTTGGTTACCAAAAATTTGAGCTTTGTAAGTGGCTGCTGGTATATTTTTGTGTGCATAAAGGACAGAAAAACAAAAACACTGATGTTAATGAGGGATTCAGTTGGCACTGATTACCAACCACAACCAAGGTTTAGAGTTCTGCCTCATGAATGTCTTACAAAACAAGCAAATCTTTCCAAATGTTTCATAGAAAATATCCAAAATAAAGCAATAGTATGTCGTAAGTGTGCCATTTTTTTGTTCTTTGCAAACCCCGTAAAATGTATTCAGTTAGCATCTTTAAAAACATGCAATTAGGGTTTCTCTTTAGTAGTATTGTGTTCAGTACAGCGAAAATAAAAACAAATCATGCAAAGTAGACTTGAAAGACTATAAATATTACTGTTAATTCTGGGATATTCCACTTTTCTGGTGGCAAGGATTAAGAGTTGGGACTTTGCTATGTCTCAATGGAAAGTTTGATATTAAACAGTTATCGTTAGGCAGCACCAAGAAAACTGCATGTTCTCAGCATATTTTCCTTTCCATAAACCAGGGAGCCAGAACTTTTCCATAGAAAAAGGAAGAGGAAATAAACAGATTTCATATAAAACCACTGAACATTTTTGGGCAGACCTCAATTATTTTCAAAAGCTTCATGGGGTGGTAGTGGTTCTGTTTCAAATTAGGGAGATGTCCAAGAGGCACACAACAGATCAGGATGTGCCTTTCTCAGAACATAGGGATGCTGCTATCCCAGGCAGATTCAGTTAACTCTGGAAATAGAAAGCACATGCGTAAGTTTAACATGAATATAACCAAGAAATACAGGTGTTGGTTTCATCTGCTCTGTTTTCCTAGACAACGTCTAATTTACCTGTTTCAAAACCACTGACTGGGAAAAAGTTGGCTTGTCCAGGCACAGTTTCTTTTTTCCTGTGAAGTCTAGATTTTATGCAGCATATCAAAAATCAGCTACTTCCCAGTGTTTAAACTTGCTGCTACTCCCAGAAAAATTATATTGCTCATTATTCTGCGATGTTGAGTAGCTGGTCTACTGCTGAACTCATTCATCAATCTACCTTAGATTTTAATAGGAGGACCCAGCTGTGCTGCCACCAAAATTCATGGCACAACTCCCAATGATGGACACTGCTGGTTACCAAGGAATAAAATCTGCTTATAGCAGATGCCTTTAGAATCATTAGGAGCTTTGTACACATACTTTTATATAATGTATAGCATTAATTTCTTAGCAGTAATAGACAAGAGCCTAAATATTGCCATTCCAAAGCCACAGTAATCAATAATAATGACAAATGAATTATTAACATAGAACTTAATTCAGGAGGTACTGCTTATGGAATCTTCACAAAGTGGCTGTAAATTATTCAAACATGCACAGAAAACAACGTGTTTGTAGCACTGTTCAAATACTCAGAATTCAGGCTGTCTTTTGTTTTGGCCAAATAAATCACACGGTTCCCTATGGAATAATGGGCATGCTAAAGCCTTTCCTGTAAATCTTCCACAGGCAAACATAATCATGGAGTGACAGAATCACAGAATCATTTAGGTTGGAAAACGCTTTTAAGATCATGAAGTTCAACCATGGACCCAACTCTGCCAAGTCCACCACTAAATCATGGTGCATGATTAAGCACCATATCTATTGTATCTAAGTGTTATAAACACTTCCAGACATGATGACTCCACCATTTCCTTGGACAACCTGTTCAAATGTTTGATAACCCTCTTGTGAAGAAATGTTTCCAAATATCCAAACTAAACTTCCTCTGGCACAACCTGAGGCTGTTTCCTCTTGTCCTGTGTTGTTACCTGGGAGAAGAAACCTACCCCCACCTGGCTACACCTTTCTTTCAGGTATTAATGTTAGTGATTAGCTAGGAGAATGATTAGTTCCCTGTGAGTTTCCTTTTGTCCAGGCTAAACACCCAGCTCCCTCAGCCAGCCTATGTGCCCAGCTCCACTCCCCTCTCTGGACTTCCTCCAGCTCCTCAACGTTTTCCTTGCAGTGAAATGCTGAAAACTGAACAAAGCATCCAAGGTGCAGAACCTCCAGTGCTTATTACTGGACTTAATTCCCTTTTCCTCTGAATCTGGTAACAACATTTAGAACTTTCCCATTGCTGTTCTGGTCCTTTGCAGACTGGGTTTCTTCTTGGACAGATTTTAAATAAAGTCAGCTACTGTAGTCAGAAATTTTCCCTTACCTGACAGCATGGCACATGACAGGAGAAGGATGGAGGTACCCCAAAATTGTCATTCTTCCTTGTTCTCCTTTGTTTCTTCACTAGTCTTGTGTTCCACAATAAAACCCCTATTGAGAACCTTTCTTATGCAGTTCACAAGTCCACCTCTACAGCTGGAAGCCCTGGCTCAAAAAGCTAATTAGAGAACTCACCTTCTATAGCCTCCTGTACCTGGTAGTTTGCTAATTCCTCTCAGCTTTGCCCATTTGAATGCTTCCCCATGTCCTTTATTGTAACTAAGCTGACATTTTGTCAGGCTGAGCAGCTTCTTACCTTCCTTTCAGTTAAACTTGATCATTTGATCACATAGTCAAGGTACAATTACTCTGCAGGCAGGAACTGAAAGCTTTCCACAATTTACTTTGTCCAAAAAATACCAGTATTTGAAAAACTTTTTAGAATGGGTGAGATTTTCATGTAAGTTAAAAGTGACAGGCAATAATATATTTAAGAAACAAACAAGAAATTTCTTGTTCTGAACACATTTTAAGTTCAGATACCCATTTCAATTTATTAATCTTACACTTTCATCAAAGAGGAATACAGCTCTAAAGAGAAATACAGGTCTAAAATTTGTCTGGAGATTTCATATTTCCATATATGTCCTTTTAGAGAAAGACAGTTTCAATCAGAATCATACATCAGAGGAAAATCTACTAAAGAGATGAGCACAATTTAGTAGCCACATTTAGTTTTTCTTATTGATTGTCAGTATAAAATAATTCTGATTGGATATTTTTGGAACTGTCAAAGATTAGCAACTCCCCTGTTTCCCTAAAATTGCCTCTAGAATCTCAGAAAAATCTGAGATAAAGATTGAGAGCAGTTGGTTTGCATCATTTCCGCAGAGGAATGCGACGGCTGAGGCGTTCACTATCCTTTATTTGCCAGAGAAGGACAGAGCTTTCAGACAATTGACTTCATCTATGCAGATTACTGACAAAGGATGGTAAAAGGTCACTCTAAAAGGTGTCCCTTCAGGCCATGTGGGCTTGAGTGGTCCTGTCCACAACTTATTTGCTATAGTCCACTGCTTTTAGGTACATATGAAAAGGGCTTTGTGCAGAGCTCATATTAAGACATCTCTGCATGACCTTCCTTTACTTTTTTCAAAGATTCTGGACAGCCCTCATCTATGTGGCAAAGGTCAAATGGGAAACATCTTGAAAAGAGCTACTGAAGCAACAAGGGAATGTGAATCTTTGGGCTCTTCTGCTCTCAGCCATGGAGCTACTGTACCTTATGAGTAAGTTCATGGTTCTTTGTTCCTTTGAGACTATTTATTAAAAAATAAGCCTTTGAAAGGCCTCTTTATTTTCACTTTGAATCATATAATTAAGGGGAGGAGGTGGAAGCACACTTAAAATATTTTCACTGGAGTCACCTTTGTTAGTTGAGGGGAAGGATCTGTATTTACAAGAGATGAAATACAGGTCTGTGAAACATAAACACAGAGAATGTATTGGTATTTGAAAATGACAGTTCTACCGAAAAACTTCATCTTGACTTACATTTTACTATAGAAATCTGACAGTTCAGAAGGCTTGATCACTCATGAAGCTTTTCATACTACATTTCTATTCTCGATTAGCATCCAAGACAAATAGAAAAAGAGACAAATCATTCCAAGTCTGCTCAGATTCACAGGTTTTACTAGAATATTGCCTTATTTTTCATAGTTTGATTGCCTTGATATGTCCTCATATCAATTCTTTCTCAGAGCAATCAGTTTTCCTGTTACAAGGCCTGCTACGTCTTCGCTCTCAATTTCAGAAGAAACCTCCTGAACCTCTTTGAGATAAGCAAGCAATAACATGTCACACCCAAAGAAATTACAGGAAATATGCTGTTATTAAAGATACTCAGAAAAGGTCAGCTCTGAAAACAAGAAATCAAACAGCATTTCCATCCCTGGCCTGCCTCCAGCGTTGAAGGCAGGGAATGGTAAGCACTTCACCCAGCAGAGGAAAGCTGCTGCCCCAGGCTAAGGGCACCTTGCAGTCCAGCACAGAGGGCTGTGCTCACGGGACACACAGAAGTGGCCGTGAACAGACTGTAGGGGACAGCCTCTGTCCTCCCCTGGCCAAGTGCCACCAGCCTGGTTACCACCAGGGCTCAATTTTCTGGTTTAAATGGAACCTTGTTGTGCCAAGTAAGGAATAGATTTAGAAACATCTGTATTAAAGGGACAGATTTCTTTTGAAATCACATTTCTGTACCTTTTAAACAAATTCATGGTGTCACACGAAGAACAGGCTGCCATTTGAAAATAAGGATAGGCCTTTTTGTAATTTGCATAATATACAGTGGTATTTGTGATTTCCATTTTTTAACTCACACGGAGAATATTTACTTGGTATAAGCTCTGTGAAATATTGCAATTCTAGAAATGTGTCAAGAAAATGCACTTGTCTCAAAAATCAATCTGAAAAAAACATGATCTGGCTTTTAAGAATCTGCCTGTGTCAGTAACATAAATTCTTTTTCCAGTATAAAAAGCAGGATGTGCCTATTTAGTATAACATGACCATAATATTATCTAACAGAAGTCCACAGAGCACATGAAACATTTGTCTTACAGTCCCTAGGTGAGCACATTATCATTTTCTTCTTGTCACTCAACACTGAGCATGTTAGATAACAACCTATAATAGAATTTAATATAATGGTTTCTCCAGTCAATACTGGGATGAAGAGTGAGATTTTTCTAATGGGGTCTGAGTAGCCAAATCCCCTGGGTAGCATGGATGATCACACCAGCCTTAAAATTCAGTTGAGCAAAAAAATAGTGTCAACATAATTTTAATATTGGAAAACAGTTGTTGCCTTCTCTACTTAAAATGAAAATTCTCACACAGAGATATGCATTTGACAGAAGATTTTTGAGAGAAACATTCTTTCCTCAAAGATTTTTTTAAAGAAATATCTTCCCCATTTACCAAATAGCATTTCAAGATTTTGCATTTGCCCTCCTATTTCTATCATGCTAATAAAAAGCAAATGACAAAGAAAAATAACAAAAATAACTCTGAAATTAAAAAAAAATCTGATTTTTTCTTTTGTCTCATTTAAATGGGAAGAGGAAGGGAGGCTTTCTTAGTGCCAGGTCAGAAAGGTGCTTTGCTGGCTGATTCTGCACCTATCTCACAAAATTTCTGGGCTCATGAAGCAGCACTGAACACGGAGGTAGAGGAAACCTGACAGCTTCTCATGATCCCCACCTGCTTAACCCAAGACAAGTACAAAAAATAGTCCCACCAGGGTTTTTGTAATGGGAAAAGGAATAGAGCTTTTCTGTTACGATTTACAGAGTGAACCTGCCTGGGGCTGTACCAGCCCTGCTCAGGTAGCAAATCCAATGTGCAATTAGTTACCAAAAGATTGCAGATCCAGGCTTTGAGTTCAGGCATCCAGGAGGAACCAAACATCCTCTTTGCCTCTTTGATCCAGTCCTTAAAAATAAGCAGGTGATGATAGTACAGTCCCACCTATTGTTGCCTTTCCTTATACAGCAGTCAGTCACTCTAACAGAATTCAATCTGATAAGCCAACTTTTATCCCCAACTTTTCTGCTTCAATTAACTTGTAATAACTAAAACTCTTAAGGCAGCTGAAAACCAGTCAGGAATGATCTTTCAAGTACACTAACGTGATTCCTGGGAAATGAGCTGTAGTTATTAAAAATAGCTTTCCAGTTGAATCCATATACTGACAGGAGACAAATATACATTAAGAAGTTAATTTAAAAGTGCTAGGGACATGGAACCATAATCATAAATTGATTTATTTGAATTTAAATGTCCCTCTGCACATTGTAGCTTGGCTTTACTGGTACGTGTGTGAAAACATCTTACTATCAGTATTTTAATAACGCAAAGATGTAATCAGAGTTGTGCCATTTGAAAATTTAGAATTATTCATATTAGTTATTGCAAAAGTAACCATCACACAAAAACCTTTATGGACTTTTATTTACTTGCCATGTATAATATAATAACAATAGTGTTTCTATTCTATTATAATGAATAAATACATGCTACAATAGATAAATCTCTACATATATGTATTTTTATTGAGACCCCCCTTTGAGACTGGAAAAACACCAACACCCTGTTGTAAAAATGGTGTCTTCCAGTAAGACCTTACAGTATAAATAGACAATAAAGACAAGGAATGGAAAAAAAAAAAAGCCCTTTTATGAACACTTTATGATCTGAGGCACTGAGGGAGTAAAAGATTTTCCCCACCACAGCATAAGCTTCTTGCAGAAATAAGAATCAAACCAGAGCTCTTAAAATGCAGTCTTGTGCTCTAACCACATGGCCAAAATGTCTGTAAAATATTAAAGGTTTAGTGGGAGATGATGTTGTAAATTAACATGAAGGGTTGCTAATAGAATAATTGAGTTTATTTTGCACATTTGCTTTCTGAATTCCTGGGCATAGCAAAACTCTTCAGGGAGTGGGTGACCATGCCAACAAAAAGAGTATGCAAGTGAGACATCTTTTAAAATCACATGGTTTATTTATTTTTCTTCCCACTGACCTTCCTGAAGGTAACTTAGTGCTGACATGCTATTGTTGAATGGTTTTCTGTGAGAAAGAGAACAAAATAAAATCCAGATTAATGACAAAATAATTTGCCTGAAGAGTGTGTACCACAGGAAATAAGACTGCCTCTTAGCAATTCAAAATAGATTTGAATCTGGAGAAAAAATAATAATAATAAAAAAAAAATAGAAGAGAAGGGTTCTGGAAGGTAGGAATACCCCACAGCTGTCAGTTCTACCATACTGTGGGCTAAAACACCAACAGACATCATGACCAACACTGCGAATTAAATGCAGCTGCTAAAACATTTCCTGGCTAATCTATGGCTATGTCACATTTGACCCACTCTGCTGAAATGCTGCTCCAAACTGAGGCATGTCTTGTGGCCACCTTACAGATTAGCCCGAGTAGAAAGCACCACTAAAACCAGCGGTGAGTTGTACTAAAATAAGAAGACAAGTAAATGGAATCAGCTCCTTCCCCCTCTTTGTCACATGCACACACAAAACCCAAACCAAAGCCCCTGCTGCAGGTGAGCTCCACATGACTGTTAAGACATGAATCCTCTGTACACACGGGCCAGAGCCAAGCCACAGCTGAGCAAAGCCCCTGTCCAACCTTCTCCTGACAGATCAGCCAGGGTCACCCTGGTTTTGAGGATTTTTCTAGGCCTTCTGAATTGTCTTTCATATTGGAGTCAGAATTTTTACTTTCCCATACTTTTACTATAAACAATAGTTTTACTATAAAACAATGCTTTCCTAACTGTCCTTCATTGTTTACATCTTTTTAGGTAGGAGGAGAAAGTTAATTGACAGTTGTCTTGACCAGTGTGGTTTGGGAGGTGGGATTTGATCCTCCAATCCACAGGCACCTGTGGAAATGTATAAAATTGAGTTTTGTAAATAAACTCGAGCCCTTTTTTCTGCTTTCTCATCACTGTGCCCTGGTGAGGTTCTTTCGTGTCGTGTTGTGGCAGCCAGCTCGCCCCTCAGGCTTCTCCTGCCTTTGGCTGTATACACCTTGACTTCCCCTCTATGGGCTCCAAAACCAGAACAAAATTTTATTAGCATGAAATGGAAAGAAAATATTACAGGAAGCATTAAAAGGTTGGGAGTAACCAAACTTAAAATAATTTTTTTTTTTTCAGTTTAATTACTGTGCTGGTACAGTGTATTTCTGAGCCTTCTGAGTACAGTGCTGAGAGTATGAAAAAAGTCCCCAAAATTATACAATAGAAGTGCAAGAGAAGGAGGAATGGAAACCAGATGTTGAAAAAAGGTACAAGTAAGAGTATGATTTGTGGCACCACACACTTATCCTCCACAGTCTCAAGCCTCACTTGCCTCACAGGTCAGTGTAATACGATTGTTGCCTGTAAAATCACAGTAATCTCGGTTTTACACCTATCTCATTCCTCCAGGTTGTAGCTCTTTTCAGCCAAAATAACTTCTCTCACAGCATACCACAACGGGGATCGACTCCTCCTACATGCATCACTACCAATCCCACTTATTTTATGTTCAGATTAATTTGCAGACTTCTTGGAACAGAATAACGTTAAAACCCAGCAGATTTTTTGTGTTTGTAGCACATCTTTGTCTATCTGACAGTGTACAAACAATGTAATCTTAAAGGACCATATTTTCCCCAGCCTTTTATGCAGGGCTGAAGGGGTTTCAACTCCTCTTTACTCCCACTTTTCACACAAGAATCACAGTCCTGTAAGTTGCTGCTTGTAGAGAGCATAAAGCATCATACTCTAACAGTAAATTAATTTGAGTAACATCTTAAAACATGTGTGCTGGGAAATAATTTAGCAGTTATTTTTAAGAACTCCTCAGCTTATTATGTTTAAGTTCCTCAGCAAAGCCTCCTGTCTCACAAATGAGAGGGGTTTTCAGTGGGGATGGGTTTAATGTTATCCCCTGCTCCTGGGGTTTAACTGAAAGATTTGGTGATGAAATAATTTTGGGGGATGTAAGGAGAACTGATCACAGAACTGGATATGTTTCTGAAGAGTCCAGGAGCAGCATCCATAAATCATTGCAGGACACAACTCTGCAAAATTGGCTAATGGGCCACCAAGGCCTTACAATGAGCAAAAAAGGAAACAAATCTGGTTTTCTCTTCAAGCTCAGCAAATAATTAAACCATCAAAATTAAGAAAAGTGGTACTTATTATTGAAAAAAAAGTCTATCTCAATCTTCTGTCTTGTTCAAAAGTAGGCATAAAATACCTATAGATACTTGCCAATAAACACATATAAACTACCCTCATATGTCCTATGCATTTTCAGAATTAACTAGAATTGTTAATACAAGGATACAATGCTAAAGAATGCATACAGCATGCCTTAAAACCTGAAGCAGGCTGATAATGGTCCTTAATTTTATAAGCAGTCTTGAGACATTTAATAAAACCTCTTACTCTTTCCTCCAGCAGCAACCATAGCTTAATAGCAGAAATTATTTTGCATGTAAACTCACCCCAGCAGAAGGAAGAATGGAATTTGACATTATTTTAATACCAACCTTCTCCAACTCTCTCCAAAAATTTCTCGTCTTTCACAAAAGTAACAGATTTTGTCATTTTTCTACCTATCTTCTTTTTCCAGATCAGCTCTAGTCCTAGCACAAAACTTTGTGATTTCCATTATAAAAGTTCACCTTTTATCCTTACTACTCTTATTTTTTTGCCTCACGCGGTCTTTTGATGAATTAGTGTACTTTAACTTCCTCACTTCTCTTTTTCTCCAGTCTCTTGTGATTATACCTCCCAAAAGCCTTTTGAAATGTAAACAAGTTATAGAGTTGGTGTGCCTTCCTTTCCCCTGCTGCATTTCCCCTTCCACCTACACTAACAAACAGTGCAGCATGATGTTCTGGAGCTGAACCTGTGGTAATACATCAAGTGCAAGGACATGATTTTGAAAAATCTCAATCCATAAACATGGTAGGTTTTGATTACATAGGAGACATGCACTAAACTGGGTTTAATTTCTGTATATGATAAAGAGCTCATTAAAATATAGATATTAAAAACTCCTAAGCAGATGGAATTTCCACTTACTGTCACTCATAGTATGTCACTGCATGTGTATGTAGAAGTGTATCACATTGTAATCAGCCATGGTTCCTCCTGCAATTTGAGAATTTATTACAGGAAAATGAATGCTCTCAGACTGACCATCAATCTTTAACCAATGTCATAAGTTACTGCTTCTTCATTGGTAGAAGAAAGGAAAGTTGCTCTTGGCATTTGTTCTTAATTCTGGTTTTACGGAGGTCCAGTATCCAAAAATGCAGACTTTTCTTCTTCCTCCTTTGATTATAGGGTAAACTCTATTACATCCATATTTGCATCTTCTCCCCTATCCCATATCAAATGTTACAGCTCAAATACATCTCTGACAGAGATCTGGTCTCTCAGTCTTCTAAAGTGAATTATTAGTCAACTATTCATTTGTGGAAGGAGGGGCTTTTTGTTATTTGACATCTGGCAGTCATTTAAAACACTGGCAACTCCTCATTCAGAACACTACACATATCTGATTTGCTTTCAATGTTTTCTTGGTCTAAATGCCACCCTATTGCTTTTCTTGGCGAAAAAAAAATTAAAAAATTCTGTTGGGTGGAACTAGATTTCCACTGCTGGATTTTCACTTTACTTCATGCTATAACATATCCTTTAGAACTATCTAATGTGCAAAATCTGTTGTTTATACAGATCTGCAGCTGGCTTTGTCCCAGTTGCTTGAGAATGATATCTAAACATAAAATAATCTCTGTATAAACTGTGGGTTTGTAAAATATGTAAGCGCTCTGTGTTTGTTCAGCCCAGGTCACTTGCTGAAAATGAAGGTTATGCCTGGGCGATAACCATCAGATGTCAGTTCAGAAGGGAATCCAAATTTTTCCAAAGTTTAATTATGCTCAAGTCACAAGGACATGAGATGGGGACAGGCTGGGTAGAATTTGAAAGAATGCCATCAGCACTTGCAAAAACTTACCCATGGTAGCTGCACTTCCTTGAGTTCTGTGACGTGATGTCAAGTAAAGTAAACAGCATTTAAAGACATACCTAATTATGAGATTGCACCCTTGGAGTCATTAGAGCTGCAATCAGGAACAATGCCTCTTTTCTGCTCACACAGAGCAATGATCCTGCCCTGATGATCCTGCTGTAATGATTCACTGCTGCTGAAGGGTAACACAAAGCAAGGTTAGAACAGTTTTCAGGCAATGAAATACCTGTGTCTCTTGAACAATACAGGTTATCACATTAAGGGTCCTGTCTTGCAAAAAAGTAAGTAAAGCTGTAGTTATTTCAGTTTTGGTACAAGGTAATCTCACCTATCAGCTACAAAATCCCACTCTGACATTGCATTTGGGGTTTGAGGAGTTAATCTTAGGACAGCAGAAGCATATTATTTACATCAAGGTTTAGAAAAGCATCTTTTTATAATAGAAGAGACTGCCGAGTGAAAGCTAAGGGAAATATTACCTAAAAAATGACAGATATGGTCTAGTTTTAATGCCTACTTTATCGAAAAATCAACTAGAAAGGCCAGTGGGTCATTTTTGGCAAAATTATTATTTTAGGCTTTTCAATGCTTTCAATCAGATATAATGAAATGCATCACCCCTACTTCAGCTACGTAGATTACCACTTACTAGAGCACACTCCCTGCTGCTAGTACAGCTCACTGATCAAAAATAGCACATATAGCCTGGCAAAAATTACCATTTCTTTTCTGATCCCTTCCCATAATGTTCTGCAAGCTCCAGAAACCATAATCTCCTCTCATGGAGGTGCCATTGTCTAAAATACGGGGCCCCATTTCCTTAGTACACCCCATAAATGAACACGTCAACACAGCACTCTGCAGTGGTAACTCCTTGTGCTGAGCTCTGCTATGGAATTTGTCTTTTTTCCAAGTTACCCTGGGACTGGGATCTTCTCCTCAAAGCCTTTCCCTCTGAAACCCCCTCCTGCCATGGGGTGTGTCCGCTACAGCAACAAAAATGTTTGGGTGGCATCAGAGTGATCTTGTGGAAGTTTAACCTATTCATTCATATAATAAAGCCCTGAGATTCTTTGAAATTTATCATTCTTTGAATCTTCAAACAACCTTTCCTTTTGCCCAGATGAATATTGAAAAGATCAGAGCATAGCTGTTCTAATAAAGGACTTCAACTTTGTGCCAATCTTCTCTTCCACGTTCCACCACTTCAATCATCCTTTCTGAGCTCAAATTCTTGTATGTTAAACTATTGCAAAATATTCTGTGTAACCATTTGGAACTCAGGTGATTTAACCAAGACCTCAGGCCGTGTTGGCTCAGTGGTGTCAAGGCTGTGTGTGTTCAGGGGCTGTGTTCTGTGTGCCAGAGCTGGAAGCAGGGCAGTGATGTGCTCTCCACAGCAGGTGTGGCTTAGGGAGTGTGCTGCTGCTCCACTGCAGCTTTCCTGCCCTTTGAGCCAGCCCTTCTCCTGTCTCTAGGAAGTTTTGTGGCAAGGCAGTGCTGGTCATTCTACAGCAATAATAAATAGCATTTGTTGCTTTTACTATTGAAACTTGTTTCCCACACTCTGTTTTTTAACTTTCCACAAAATGATACCCACAGGGTGCAGTGGATTCATTCCAAAGGTTCACCTGCATCTATATTTGCAACCCTTTGGGATAAGACATTGATCTCTCTTCTATGTTCTCCCTACCTGCTGGAGTGATTTGCACTTTAGGGAGCAGGAAACTGAAGCTGACCCAAATTTTGTTTCCATTTCCCAGTTAGGTTCAGAGTCAAGGTTAGTTGAGTGACAATAACTATAATTTTACCGTGTCATAAGCTTAAGTATTTTTGGTTTTTTTTTTTCCCAAAAGGTACTCAAGTTTGCTTTTATAGGATTTGAAATATTACAGCATTTCTCTAAGGATTCATGCAGGGGGTAGAAATGGCTGAGGCAATCAATAAATTGTCTCAAAAGAAAAAAAGAAGGGGAAGAATACACCCCCTTTAACCTAGGGAATTTTGGGATCAGGCAGATTGTTTCTTAGTGGATAAGAGAGTCAAGATTACAGCTGAGTTCCCTCTTTGGGAATTTCTAATATTCTCAGGTGGCTGTGGTTAATTCTATGTTTTTAGTTCAACTCTCCATCCAGCAGCTGGCACAATTTCAAACAACAGAAACACACAGCTCTCACACAAAAATACAAGATTGACCATGGTAATCAACACATAGCAAATATAATTAGAGTTCAGTGCTTGGATCAGGCAGAGCAGCATCCTGACATGGCAAATGTGCCTGTTGGGGCAGCTGCTGCACCTGACAGCCTGTCCTTGGCCAGCTCCTGTCTGCCTCTCCTCCCCAAAGCCCCCGAGCCCCCTTTGCTGCCCTTGGAACTGTGCTGTGTGCCTGCTGAGAGGGGGCCAGCCCATCTGCACCAGTTCTGCAGGCTGCCTTTGCAGGAGTGCTCAGCCCTCACAATGGAGTCCTGATTTTCCAGAGGCTCTGGCACCTATTCAGCCACCTTACTGCAGCCCACCAACATTTTCAGAAGTGCTTGGCCGTGAGCAGTTCCTGCTGACATGAAGCGCGTCTGTGTGCTTATCTACAGCTGTCACCTCTTCTGCAGGTCCTTTAGGCAGTGGTGCCTGTGTCAGCACAATGACCTGCCCCACTGCCAGGCACATCTTCAGGATGGGAGGTCCCAGGCAGGGGAGAAGTCACAGTCCCAGCAGCTGCTGGGGTCTGCTCTGCCTCGCTGGGGCTCTGCAGCAAATGTGGCACAGCCCCAGCTGCAGAGCAGTCCCAGGGATCCCTCACAGAGTCCTGGTGTTATGGATGGGAGGCTCCAGGATCTTCTCCCAGTGCTCTCAAATGAGTGAGCCAGCTCTCAGGATAGGAGGAGGGAAAGAATGCAAAGTCGAATTCTTATGTGTGAATCACAGGCTCAGCATTTCACATGTACAAGTGGCTCTGCAAACAGCAGAGACAGCACCAGTTAAACACTCACTGCCTCTGTCCAGTTAAACACTGACTGGCTCTAACCAGCTGCACCTCTGCTCTTTACAGGAAGACTTGATGGCATTTTGAAAATGGTTGTTAAGTTTCAGGTGAGGTTCCCAACAGATTGTACACATTTACCTCCTCTTTGCAATGCTCCATGCAGATTTTCTTCAAGCTTGCACCCTGGATGTAGCACACATGGCTCTCTCCCCAGATTTCCGAGCATTGCTCAGATAAAGGCAGCTTCTCCAGAAACTGGTCTGGATGGAAATATTCCTGTTTTGTAAACATTTTCCCTGTATTTGGTGTTAGGAGTGAGATTGACACCTACCTATACAGAAGCAGAAGGAAGTAAAGCCAAATTCCCTACTCCTCAAAGGCAAAATGGGCATAGGCCACTACATTATTGTTTCAATAAAGTATTTTCCTTACAAATGTGCCTCTCCTAATGTTCCCTTCAAACTGCAATTAGCATTCATTTGATAGTTCAGGTATAGTGATGATTTGCCCTCATGCCTTTTCACCATGCACTGTAGTTTGGAAAATGCCAGCCCAACTCACACGAAACAGAGAGAATGATGCATCCACTCTGAAAAGAGGACCAGGAAAGTGGGTGTGCAGGTAAGTCCATTGTAACATCCCACTTCACTGAGCCAGGCTGCAGGACACAAAGTCTGCTGAGGAGCAGAAATACTAAACTACAAGTCATAAACAACAACAGATCACCAGGTCAGCTGAAAAAATCTAAACCATTTTGTCTGCTAAAAAGCCATTTACTTGCCTTCATCTTTGCATTTTCAAAGGTTATCCTTTTGTACAAGTAAAAGAAACCTTTTTAAAATGATTAATCTGACAGTGTTATTTTTAACGTTCACAACATCCCATGCTGTTATGACAAGCAGTGCACAGTTCAAAAGAAAAGAATGTTTCTATCAAAGTTTTCCACACAAAGAATACAGAGCCCAGCGTGGAATAACTAATAGCCCAAACTACATCAGAAGTGGGGGTTTTTTTAAAGTTCTTCAACCCGAGATGCATTCAGGTGTATCAAGCTGTGATCCAAATCTTTTCTATGCATACAGTGTCCCTCTGTCTGACTTAATACTTGACTTTTTTCTAAGCATATCACATAGCAACACCGAGGTGGGTTTTTTGAAGGGCTCCCCATTCAGCACCATCAAAAAATGGCTTCAGAAATGCCTTTCCTTGTAGCATGTATTTGCTGATGATTGTTCAAATGGGCTACTAAAAAAAGCAGTTATAGAGGATGGTCCTCTCAGGATGGTCTGCTTGAAAAGAGTAGTCAGTTTGAAGGGCTTTTGAGGGATAAGCACCTTTCAGGGTGGATTATCAAGGATAGCAAGCAAGATCCTAAGTAACAGAGGGAGGCTCCTTCATGCAAGGAGTTGCTGGGTCAGGCCATGCTCTGTCCAGGCACCATGCAGGTCCCTGCATAATGTAATTTTGTCAGGTAAGGCCTTAAAAATTGAAAACTATTCCTTGATTGTCACCCTGGTGTTGAGGATTTTTCTAAGCCTTCTGATTTGTCTTTCATATTGGAGTCAGAATTTTTACTTTCCCACACTCGTACTGTAAACAACAGCTTTGTTTTCCCAACTGTCCTTTGTTGTTTACATATTTTAGGTAGGAGGCGAAAGTTGATGGACAGTTGTCTTGGTCAATGTGGTTTGGGAGGTGGGATTTGATCCTCCAATCCACAGGCACCTTTGGAAATGTATAAAATTGAGTTTTGTGAATAAACTCGAGCTTTTTCCTGCTTTGCTCATCACCGTGCCCTGGTGAGGTTCTTTTGTGTCGTGTTGCAGCACTTGATTTTGTGCTTAAGCTTATTTTCAGACCACATGGATAGCAGGACAAATGCCAGAGCTCCACATTTGGCTGTGGTGCCACATTGCCTTCCTAATGTGCTCAGCTATGTTTGGCTGAACAAAAAGGAAGCAGAGATCACCACTACTAACTAAGCAGCCACAAAATATGCAGATGCTCTTCTTTGGAATATCTCCATCCTTTTTCTCATGACATACTCTATCTGTGCAGTTCTGAAGGTTTATCCACTTCCCAGTGAAATCAGTCAATTCTGTTTCATCTCAGGGCCCATTTCTACTCTGACTAGCAGCACATTAGTAGAAAAAATTAGAAAGTCACAGCACTACAATGTGTCAAATGAAGTTCTCTATTTTTAGCTGTTCAATCATAGTATCTTTTCAGCATTAAAAAGAGCAAAAGGAGTAATAAAGTTTTGCTAAACATAATATGAGAAAAAGGGAACTTTAGGAAAACGGGTTTAATTATTGTTTATGAACACATAAAAGACCAATATTTTTCTTCCTTGCTTGTTTTTATAACCAGTACCACAAAAACAGAATCAGGAAATGAAGTTATGTATTCCAAAAGAGAAAGTGGCAAATAGACTCAAGCTGCAGATTATTTCTTCCCTGCATTATTTTTTCTCACTTCCCCTCTCCCAGACAGCCAATATTTTTTTACAGTGGAAATCATTCCAAAATAGGTCAAAGAGTTCACACACTACTGCACCATC
This sequence comes from Hylia prasina, assembly GCA_013397195.1. Classification (NCBI taxonomy): domain Eukaryota; kingdom Metazoa; phylum Chordata; class Aves; order Passeriformes; family Sylviidae; genus Hylia; species Hylia prasina. The sequence continues at coordinate 847,092 of VYXD01011669.1, read as the reverse complement.
ACTTACAAAAAGAGGGAAATGTTCATTGCTTTGTTAACATGTTATTGCCAGAAATACATTTCCACTGCACCATTAAATCAAGAATTATCAGAAGTGTTTTCTTATTGTCCTGATGCTCAGGTGGAGAGACTGGCCAATAGATAACTCCTTTTAATGAAAGCTGCAGTGGTGCCCTACCAGCATCTCATTCCAGACCTGCAGCAACACTGTACTACTAGAAAGTATTCCAGGAGTTTTTATAAGTGTTTTAGGCCACGGGAAATCTAATTGTGCAAAAATATTCCCTTGCCTGTGGTTTTAAAGACAATGGCATTTCAGACAAAAGCAGTAAATGTAAGGCTGGCTGAGGACTTTTAGGAACTTACACAGTCTGGGGAACAGAGGGGAGCTCAGGTGACTTTTGGGCACAAGGATGTGCTGAGGAGGTGCACAGGACAGTCAGAAATTCCTTGAGACCATGAGAGGCTGCATGCTCTTGCTCTTGCCACATGTTCACATGCCACAGGCAAAGCCATAGAAGGATTTTCAGCCAGAAACTCCTCCCTGTATCAGCTACCAGCCTTTGTAGTCGCCCTTCCCCAGATTCAATGTACCCTCTTTTCTTTCTGCTACCGGAAATAAATGAAATTTACCCCTGTGCCAGCACATGAAAGGATGTGTATTTTCTTTCACAACTAGGGAAGCCTTGGAAAGGAAGGCTGGATATTCAGGATCCTGGAAGGAATCCAGAAGGAGGACATCTCCTGAGGCTAATGCAATTATGATTCCATTTTGGCTGGCTGTGCGAGGAGAAGGGATCATCTAACTCCGAGGAATACTTGGCAAAGGTTTCAATCCTAAGTCTGTACAACTCTGGGTCAAGTCAGGCACTGATTTTGTTAGTCAGTGAATTTGTGTAGGAGTAGCTAGAAAAGAGGGGTAGCCCTGACACTGATGAGTCTGCAATCAGGGCGAGGGCTGGGTGTAAAACACGCAGTCTCAGGCTCTGGCACCGGGAGCAGCTGCATGGGGACACACCTCTGCACTTCTGCAGAGCAGCTTGCTGAATCAAAGCTGAGGTAGTTTATTTCATGGATTATACATGTATTTAATTAAATTTCTAGATAAATATTTGTAGCAATAAGTTTTTGAAGTACTGCAAAGTTACACTGTATTAAACATTTATTGCAATCTTATGAAATATTCCTTGTGTTAAATATTTACTGTTATTTTCAAGATATTGGAATTGAGCTTATTATAAACATGGCACAAATGCAAAGCCATCTTTCTCAGAGCAATATACTTCCTGAGTTGCTTTTAGACTTATTTCCTGATGGATATTTGCCATTAATGTACTATGACTTTTTCCTTTATGAGAAAAAGCTCCAGCTCAAGCTAAGAGAAAGTTGTAATTTAAAAGATAGTTTCCACTGTGCTCAGCATTCTCAGAATAATAACAGTTTTCTTACTGCAACTACTGTATTAAATATTTATGTTGATGTTTATTTTGTAAACAAAGAAACTGAATTAGGCTAACATAGGAAGAGCCCATGATGTGCTTTAATATCTGTATTTGTTTTATGCCTGTTTGTTGTGGCCTTTTATGAAATTGATTCAAAGGATGGTGTTAAATAATAAGTAACATTTTTAAAATTACATTAAAGTATTTTTGCTTATTTGCTGAAGAAGATCAATTTTTTAAAAAAAATAAAAACTACAAGTACATACTGTGGAGACTATCCAGTCCATAAGTATTTTATATGCAGTAAAAGAAGAGAAATTTCTAGTATATGTTTGGTTTTCTTAAAGACAGTATTGTCACTGTGTCCTTTGGAATTTGACCTAAAAGCCTTGACATGTTAAGACTAGAGAAAGCGAAAGGCTTTTGGTCTGACATTTTTTGTGATATTTTCTTCCTGATCAATAATTGAACAGTCCAGCCAGCTTGAAGGTGCTATATGTAGGCCAGTCACTCACATCTATTTAGTTCATTATGTTCCTGAGGTTATCTTGGGATTTCTAGAGAGTTTGTTTCCTATAAACTCTCCTGCTGCTCGCAGCTGCACAAAACAGTGTGTTCTGGCTGTGGGGAGCACCTGGGCTGTGTGCTGGAGGGGTATCAGGGAAGAGTGTTCACCTGGACAGACTTACAGCCCTGGGATTTGCACACAGCAGTTTCTTCGGCATCTTTTGCACAGCAGGGTCTTACCTTGGCAGGGGTAACTGCTTTGCATCCCTTTGACATCACTGTTAACACAGTCACCACTTCACAGGGCCTTACAAAAAGTCTGGCTATTCTTAATCCAGGGAGCACTTAGAAGGTGTCTCGCTGCCAGTTTTCTCAGTCATCCTTTTACTGCGGGTCGAAAGGTTGGATTTTTTTCTTCCTGATTATCTGAGGAATCTGACACTAAAAAGGCAAAGGAAATAAAAAATCAACCAAGAAATGCAATAAGGACAAACTGAGGGACTGAAGCATTTATTATTCTTCAGATAAGGTCGGTAAAGACTATCAATGCACTGACTGTTATCAGAGAAAAGGTGCTTGCATTTTCCTGTGTAGTTAAAGCTGTCAGAGCTCAGGACATAATGCACATTCCTCAAGCTCAGTTATCAACACGACTCAGATAGACTTGTATGTTTTTATGGTCCTACTTTAGCATCATAGTCGTCTTTTACTGTATGTTCTTTAGATTTTACACACATCTGTTGGACGTGTCGAACACTAGGTTAATGTTCTGAGGTCTGTGTTCTTTCTCTTTTCAAGCTGATGCTTACTGAAGTATTGAAACAACTGCAGTTACATGCTTCTCCAAAGCTGACTTGAAAGAGGAAAATTAAACTTTAAAGATGTACCAAACCTGGGATGAAATAAATTGCTCCAGCATTAGCATACACCATTTTTCAAGGTCTGAGATAAAGACAGTCCTTGTGTACGATGTACATTACCTCTATGCCTACAAATTCCTGCATAAATGCTTTCAAAAAGAACAATTTTTTTATTCAGTTAGCAGTAAGAGATGTGAAATGTTTCTTTTTTGGGAAGTTAGAATAATGTTTGCCTGAAAATCCTGCATATCTAGAGAAGCAGTCTCGAAGTCCTTACATGTCTCTTGGCACAAAATTTAAGTAATTTAAAGGGGAATTTCAGTGAATGTTCTCAGAATCATAGTGTGCCATATTTATGCACATTCAACTACATGTGTAGTTTCTAATTAATTCATAAGTAATTATCCCTTGTTGTAAAATGCTATCTGAATTCCCCAAGTACTTGTTGATGGCAGTTGGTTCATCTTGCTCAGTGTTGTCTTTGATGCCATTTTGCTGAATTCCACTAAACTAAATGAAGGCCCATTTCCCATTAATATAGAAGTTAATCACAAGGGCTTCATGCACCATCCAGTGCATCCAGAGAACATCATAATCTTCTAAAATAAGAATAATGGATTGAGTTTAATGGTGCTTTATGTGTTTTTGATACCCAGCTATTTCTTGGGAAGACCCGAAGTCCTGCTTCTACCATGAAGCACTCTTTTGCTTGTGTCCCAGTTTACCAAAGAAATGCTTGTTCTTGGAAAAAGCACTTTAGGCTAAACCAGAAATCAGAAATCAAAGAGAGTTACCAGACACCACTTGCTCTATATAAAACATGAAGACAGAGGATTTTCCTCAGCTGAATGAATGCTACAGAAAAATATATAAACAAAATCATAGGCATTGTGTAGGTAAGGCACAGCACATTGGCAAGCTGCTGAATTTTTATTTGTACAATGTATTATAGACCATATTAAAATAGGAATCATTCATTTCCATTGACTATCAAACAAGATTTTTTTTTAGCAAGCTGTAATCTTTAGTCATTCAAAAATAGCCATTGCTTCTGTAGCAAAGCCAGTTTTATTATGGAAAAATGTGCCAGCTGAGTTCTTGAAAGTACCTCTCAGATTTCAATAATATCCTTTTGTTAAAAAAGGTATCCTTCCTGGTCCCACAGATTTGATACACCTAGGAGTGAAATAAGCCTTATCATGTTGAATTAGCCATTAGTCATAGTCAGTTTCAAGGTCTGATCAGGAAAAAAAGCATTGCTGAAACTAACATGAACTGGACTATAAACAAGGAATTCTGATCCTGCTCTAAGCTCAAGACACTCCAGGAACATTAGAAAAAATTTATGAGCTTAGGCTTGGAGCTGGTCTCTGTCCACTGACCAAGGACTTCTGGGGAATTCCTTGGTATTTTAAAGTTCAACAACAGCCTCACTGACTAGCCTGGCATGTTAGGAGCAGTGTCAGTGTTTTGCTTTAGTTACACTTTATTCTCATCATCTTCACATGAAACAGCCCAGGACCACCCAAAACCACTTCACTGTATATCGTGCTTGAATGTTAAAGCAATCCATGGTATAAATTGAAATATCAACCTGTGATCCCAATCTTTATGCATGGATTGCAGTGACTGACAAGTTTGGGATTGTTTTAGTATTTTGTTACTCATGTAAAACCACAAAGTTCCCACATGTCCTCATTATTTGCCTATTGGAAAAAAAAACTTACATAATTATTGAAATATAAATTTCATACTACATATTTCCATCAAAATCTAATTCATGAGCTAAAATGTATGCTGGTGAGGTTCTTACCTTGCAGAGCACACACTTCAGAGCCTTTCCAGTCCCAGGGCTGCACACTCAGCCTACCAGATAACCAAAGGGCATAGCAGGAGCTTGGATCTTTTCTGTAATTTGGGACAAACCTGAGGAAACAGTCAGAGCACTGATGTGCAGGTAACTGACTCCCTTTGGAGTGACAGGATCCTGGGGGACTTGGGACCTATAAAAAGATATGTAAGCACCAAACATCACACTGACTTGTGTTTATGACAAGTCTAAGTCCTTGAACTTTTGACTACAAAAATCTGAATTCACGGCTTTATACCATCAAATATTTAACTCTTAACTTTTATTGTTTTGTCCTGATGCATAAAAAGACAGACTTTTTGGTAGTTTTGCTTTCTTGGATGAACTGGCACAATTATTAAGGTCACTTATGAGTCTTCTATTGGTTAACCCTTGGACAAGTATCTTTCTACCCTGAACAGAGGAAGTTTCCCAATAGAGAGAGGACACAGCCCCTCCTCAGGAAGCCCATTATCCAGATGTAGGAAATAAAGTAACATGCTAAATAACATTAAAATGCTGTAAATTGTCTTCAAACTGATTCCTGAAATATATTTAAAGATAAAAGGGGTTATACTTTGTCCTGCTGTATTCAGAACATATCAACAGTGAATGGGATGGCAGGATTTATGCAGATAAGCATTTTTACATATATTTGTTTTAAACTTTACATGCTTAATTCTCCTTCTGGCTCATTCTACAGTGAATTACAGAAGGAAAAGTCAACTCCAGTGATAAATTGCATAAGATACAATGAAGAGTATTCACTCCAAAAATGTTAATAGTGAAACCACCATGTTCCAAACACTTCTGTAACTAAGCCTCAAGGAAACAGCTCTTACTGAACAATGTTGTTATTCAGCATCAGACTCAGCATCAGAAACACTGGCAGTCAGGCAGTTCCTGCAGTGCTGATGTGCTGATAAAGTCATTCTTGCTCTTGGCTGGGCCAGGGCCCTAAAATAACATCACTGGCACCCAGAGGTAAACTCATGACTGTGAAGGTAAAAGATAGCACTGTTCCTACTATACCCCAATTTTCAACACATGTCACTTTATGTACTCAGAGTTCAGCTTCCCCATAAAGGAGCCAACAGGCAGAACACTGCTCTGGATTCACTTATTGCTTCCCAGTAGGTCCCAAACAAGTATGACACGCTCCTATTGTCTTTCTATAGTCATGAATCCTGTCTCTTTCCTGCAAAAACACAAGGAAATAATATACTGCCAGGTAGCTCTGCCTGATCCTAACAATGCTTTAGGAATAAATTTGTTAATCCACTCTAGACAACATATACTACTGGCAGTCTTACAATGGCCTGTGATATGAAAAACTTAATCACGAGAAACACAGCTAACAATGAAATTACATTGGCTTGAACAATGTTTTACATAATCCTCAACTGCCTGATCTGACATATTAGGTTTATTTTAGACTCTGATTTTCAGAAAATACCAGATGTAGCCTTTTCCCCCAAACTAATTGCCGGTATCTCTTTTGACATCCCTCAGAATTCACCTCGCACAAGTCAGTTTAGAACTGAGATACCAGTACTAGGTGAAAACTGTGGTGCTCCTCTTCTGAAAATAAGTAGAATAAGGCCTATAAAAGAAAACAGCGTAAGAGAGCTCATTAATGCAGTTCAGTTGCCCTGGTATTTTTCCATAAAGTCCTTGAACTGATGATGATGAGATACTAAGGACTGCTTGGTTCAGAGTACCAGAGCTGACTGAGAAATGTGATGCTCTCTAGAGTCTTTCCAGAAGCTGACTGGACAACCAGCCTCTCAAAATACTTAGAAGAAAGACAACTGCTAGCAACACTTGACAAGTTTTCTTTCTTAACTGAATAATGTCTAAAGGAAATACATGTCATACACATAAAAACAAAATCAGAAACCAGAAATAAAGGGGAAGAGTGAGATAAAGAATTTCCTAAAACTTTCTGTCAAGCTGCTATACTCTGATTTTCCTGTAGTACTCAGTCCGTGGTTCTGCATCTTGAAATACGGCACTTTTTAGAACACTAACTTAAAATTATAATTGTAATTAAAATACATTATCTCAGTAAAATTAGTTTTCTTATGTTTGCATACATTGTGTCCTGAAATAACCAGCAAACTAAAAAGAAAATTCTCTGCACTTTCTAGCAAAAAAAAAAAAAGGTTCCTTTTTGTTAGCACAGTTCAAGAGAGATAACTGTGCACTTGACTGAGCATTTAATATCAGGAAAGTTTTTAAAGTTTTTTGTTGCAGAGAAGAGATTGCTCAGAAAGCTTCATCACTGCAAAGATGCATAACTACATGAATTACTCGCCAGCAGCAAGAAAGGGGGAAATGTTGGGTGAAATTGAATGAGATAGAGCAATAGAGGGGGAAATGGAAGATACTGGAAGATAAACAAGTGTTTAAAAAGTCTGCTTGCTGCACACAGGCCTTCAGAGCCAACCCCTGCAATACTGGCAGCAGCATAACAAAGTCCTGCACGTGCGCAAGCTTGGAGGAAAGGCTGCACCCTACACTGGAGCCCAGGCTCAGCCAGAACTATCCACCTTGATTCCAAACTTTTTAACATTCAAAGCAAGGATAAAAGGTCGTTGGACATATAAAAGAAGCAGGACTTTATCCTCAGCTGAGTTTAGGGAGCTCTGTATAGAAGCGGGTAGAGAAGACAGAGAGTGTTTTCTGGCTGGCCCAGGCTGGGATGCTGGGGCTGCTGCAGATGGTTCCTGGGCTGCAGGGCACACACATTACTCCTCCACGGGGCCCTTGATGCTGGCCCAGGAGCCCTGTGAGCACCTCGGTGCCTGTGTTTCCCATACAGGCAGAAAACACAGCAAAGCAGGTGCTGGGAGATGAGTTGATGCTGCATATCTCAGGACTGCTTTTAATAAGAGCAGACAAGGTGGGGGAAGAAGGGGGGCAGGCTGTGAAGGGAAAATCACACAGCTAATTGAGGAGAAGATTTTCTTTTAATGCTAAACAACCTTGAAGAAACACGATGCCAGTTTAGCTGATGATAACACTAAATGCTGGTTAAGGGGAGGGAAAATAGTTGTAAATACGAAATGAGAGCAATGAAGTTCTGGGCAACTTGAGTAGATCAAGGGCATAGAATTTTGAACATGAGCCAAGAAAAGAAATTTGAAATTGTCCTCTGTTGCAAAACACTAAGCATGAAAAGGCCTCAGCCTGTTCATAAATGTCTTCATGCCTTCCACATGCTGCTCGGTGGCAGAAAAACCTTATCTAGCATAAGCTGAACAAAAGATGAATGCAAAAACAGGCTCAGGGGAGTAAGTCCAATTCTATAAAAATGAGTGAAGATTCATTTGAAGTGCAATAAGAAATACCAGAGAGAACATAATTTCTCTTATGATGAACGGTAGAAATAACAAGGCTGTTAAGGGGAAAGATATCTATTTGGGAGAAATAAATACTGGAGTGTGTAAATGATAATGCATAAGGGAGGTGGGGAAAGCTACTCATTTGTCCTAACCCATGTAAATGTTTCTATATAAGCACAAAGCAGACCTTCAGACCTCAAGCGACATTTTTGATAATATCCAGATTACAAAAGACATGTAGAATTTGATGGATAAAAGTGAAATATAAGAATATAAATCTAACAAATTGTCCAGCTCTCTGAAATTTATCAGTGCATAAGTTGAAATACTGTACCTAACATAAATTAATGTGACACTAAAATATTACACAAATTAATATTTTGCTATGATGGGAAAGCAAATCTACAGTTTCACTGAAATGGATTGTTTTCCATTAGCTTTCCTTTTTCTTAGCAAATGAATAAAGGCAGTAGAAAACTGCAAGCTCAGACACTTTAAGACTTTATTAACCACACAATTACTTATGGTATTTGTGAAGAAACGAGAAGAGACATCCATAGAAAATGCCAAATAACCTTAAATTATTCCAACACTTACCTATACAGTCCATCTCTCTCCAACACCACATTTAGTTAGATTTATACCTGCAGAACAGTAATACCAAAAGCTTTTAATTTCATTGTGTTGCATAAAATTAGTTGCAGTGCTTTTCATCATCTCATGTTATGAATGATGGAAGGGGACAGACACAGTATTTAAAATGCTGACTGAATAAACCCCATGAGTTATTACAGCCACATATTGCAGGCAGAAAAGAAAAGTAGGGCTAAGACTGAGAGACCTTATTCAGACTTAATTTTGGAGACTGTAAGGCAGCACGTCTTATTTGCAGCTGTATAAAAAGGCAAGATATATGTCTTCCAAACTTGGCATCTGACATACTGGTCAAATCCCTAGAGATGAGCAAAAGGATTTTTTGGAATGCGATTATCAACATATTTAATGTCCTGAATCTGTATACATCATAAGAATAAACTTTAGCATTTAAGGGATTATTTAAAACATCTGGTTTCTCCTTTGGCTTGCAGAGTCCACGTTTGCCTTCCAGTGGTTGATCCCAAACAGACGTGGGAGCTCCAAACCCAGTGCCTGGGGCAGTGCTGCCCACGCTGGGCTGGCAGGGGGGACATGGGCAGAGCCAATCTTTGCTAACCAAGCTGTGCAGGAGCCATGAAACACACTCAGGGCTGGAGGAGGAAAGTGCTCCAAAATATCTGTTTCAGCAAAATACATGGAGTTCCCACAGGTTCAGCGTTAACACATTTAATATTAACACATTTAACTGTCTTTTTCCTACGGAATTTTAATTATTACACTTTTACAAGCTCTTGTGACTCATAAGCAGCATTACTACATATAGACCATATCATACTACTAAGTCAAGTTGTTAGGATGTTCCACATTAAATCATCAAAAATAAGTGCAGCTGCTTTTTCTTGCTGCTTGACATGACTTGTCAAGTCTCCTCTTTGTGTGTGGGAACAAACTACTATCAGATTTAGATTTTAGAATTACACAATAAAAAATTATATATATATAAATAAATGAATAAACAAATATATATATTCTGGCACAGATAGCAGAATATATGTATATAAATATAAATAAATATATATTCTTTTTCTCATCACTAGTGAGGGAGAAAAGAAAAGAAAACCAACAAGTTTTTGAATCAAAAACTTTTAGGTTTAGTCCTAATATTCCTGCAGGATGTTGCATTCTGGTCATTAGACACTGGGCTGGTGAATCCAAGCATCATTAGACTTAGCAATAATATAGTCACCCTTCAAAAATTATTATAATAGTAAAAGCAGAAATAAAACCAGCAGCCCTGTTTGCTTTATCCCAATCTACCAAAAAAACCACCAATCCACGTGAAGAATGTGAATATATAATCTGCTGAGATACAAAAGATCACGTCCAAATTATTTGTTTTGATTAATTTCCTTCTGCAGCAAGAAATCTACAGCTTGTATCCATTGACCAAGTCCCACAGGTCATTCATATTTACAATTCTTTTGTCTCATGTACCATCATGCACAAGTGATAAACGGCGCTTGTCAAGCACCCAATTGGCAATTCACTTCTGGACTTCAAGGGTCACACTGCAAGCACCTGGAGAAAAATTCCTCAGAAAATTCTGCCAGCCCTCTGTTCCATTTTCAGTTACATTGGCGTAATTCAGACAAGGAGAGATCTAAATCTGTTCTGAGCAGTATGAAAATGGTACTACTGTGAAACACCCACGTGCACCAAGCTCTATTTAACAATCCGTGCTCTATTTCAGGGATTCATGGTGGGAAAAGTAATGGGGAGGGTATCATCAGTTTTGAGGGTAATTTAAAAGTTATTCACATGCCATAGATGAAGACTTGGCAAAAGTATAATGCATATATCTATGCTGAATCTTAAAAAAAAAAAGAAAAATGCCAAATCTAGCATAAGCTTTATGTTGGTGGAAGGTTGTCACCAACCTCAGTATAAAGGCTGATACCTGCAAAGCCTGAACCTTCCTTGGTAAAGGAAGCTATGGAGCTTAAATTGTGACCTTTGGGGGCATTTTTCTTATATAGGTCACTATTTTGTGACAGCAGTGCAAAATCAGTTGGCTCATATAGCTTAAAATGCTGATGGTCACATGGACCAGGACAGGATACCTTTATCAAATATTGTTAAAGTCCCACTGTTTTCTAGGAACCATAATTGATGAAGTGTGAAAGAACCAGTTCCCTCAATTCTGCCTGATTTCTCATTAATTTATTTCTTTGGCTGATTGGCAACTGCCCAGTTCAGCAGTGCTTGTGTTATCATGCAAAGTCAAAACCTACAGGCTGAGCTTGCCAAGAAAGGTTTGAATAAGGAGGTGGGAGAATGGGCAGAAAGAGCCTTTGTTCTACACCAAAATTAAATTAAACTAAAACATTAATTTCCCGTGAAAGTAAATTTTCTCCTCATGCCTTTCTCATAGAAATCTTCAATATTTGTGAAAGACAACTTGGAACACAGGCCTTGCATGAGATGATTAGTTTTCTAAATTGAAAAACAATTTTCTGTCTTTGTTTCTTCATCTTCTAATATTATTTCTAGCAGTAGTTCAACATGACAGATTGGGTCTGTAAACTGAAAGGGAATTACAGATATTCTCACTCCTGAAAAGATGTAAAACAAGTGTTTCATGTAAAGAGTAACACTCATGGGAGCATAAATATCAGTTCTGTGAAGATGCACAGACAATATATTCAGAGAACTTGCTGTGTTACTAAGAAACCTCTTCATTAAAGGGACACGTTTGTTTGGATTAGACTCTGCCAGTTGAACACAAAGTCTTCTTCCTGAGAAATCCTCTTCATTTCCTGACATTTGTAAAGTGCTATAAAATGCTAATTGGTCTCATCAGCAACAATTAACATTCTGCTCAGTTTTATTCTCAATGCAAAAATTATAATAGGAAATAAAATGTCATACAGCAAAGGGATAGCTGAAGAGGCAGTTGTATCTTCTTTTAGAGGTTCAGTTGACCTGCATATGACCAGGTAAACTGCCCTGCCAGATATCCACAGCCTGAGCAGCCAAAACCAATAAACATTCCTGCTTCTGACAAGCTGACTATGGCCAGCAAAGCCTTCTGCTGAAAAAAAAATAAATTAATATTCTAATAAAAAGTCTGTCTTTGATTAGTTTTCTTTAACCTCTGTGTTCCTACCATTTCTTGCCAACCCAGAGAGAGGCCTCAGCTGATCACCAGTTTGCTTCTTTGCCCCAAACTTTGCTTCCTCTTGTATTAATAAGTCAGGTCTATCCTTTCCTCTCTCCACCACCAAACCTTGGAAAGAGAAGACTGTCTGCTCTACTGTGCTTTAGTACAAGATGCCTTTCATAGCTCTGCTAGGCTAAATACTGCAGAGTTCAAGCACAACATGGTATTTGAATTAAACTAACATGTAAAAACATTTCTGGATAAAAAATACTTTATTGCCACCAATTTAAAACCATAAACATACTTTGAATTCAATTCAATATATTTCTTATTTGTCCCTGATTCTCTCTTGTTATTATTATTAGAAGGAATAAATTTCCAGCAAGGCTTGTGCTTGACAAGGCTCCATTATTTGCACATGACAAGGTTTATCAAAAACAGTTGGATTTTTATGAGGAGTCTTTTATGTTTCCTTCATAAAATATAAATAAATGAAAAGGATTAGATGGAGGAAGCAGAGCATAATTCATCACCAATGTGAAGCAGAAGGAGCAGGCTGCAGATGGATGAACTGAAGAACAACATGGTGACTGGAAATCGTTCTCTCTCAAATGTCGGGGAGCAAAGAGCATAATAAAGGAACATTGACTTTTCTTGCCATTTCAAGGTGTCTCTAAATGTACAAAGTACAGAATCTTCCTGAAACACCTCCCCACACACAAAACAGTAGTACAGCTCTCCACTTTTTTGGCTGATTTTTTTTTTGTAGTTACAGAATAAATTAAAAGACCAGAAAATTGAAATTAAATTTGCTCCCTGTAGTTAAAGAACAATTAAGAGGAAAAAACCTTTTTAAGGTGGCAGTGTCTTTGTTCAACATTACCCTCATGTCAGTCAGAAAAAAATCCATTAAATTGCCTTCTATTCCCATAAAAACTGGTGATGGGGACAACAGCCCACAATTTTTCCCAACCAAAGCTAACAAGTCATCCTGCAATTCTAAAGCAAGCCCATGGGATTACGTCTGCCTACCACATATCCAGTGCCACATGAAGAAACTCCAGGAATGAGGTTGTTCTTTTACACAAGGTAATGGCATATACAAATTAGACACCTGGTAATTGTGTTTATCTGGAAAGAATTTACAGAGCAAGTCACAAAAGTCTGATAAGCAAAATGGTCACAAGAACCAAGTATTGGATGGCTCCAAAATCTATCTTTTCAAGCCAAGTTCCCTCTTTCCAGCACAACTGAATTTCTGTTTCTCTTGAAACTTTAAAATTTGGGCATACACTTTTTGTCCAACTCAGAATGAAAATATTTTTGCACATGGTAAAAATTCTAATGTTTGGTTTCAGTAAGGTGAATACAAAAGCCAACACACACACAAAATATTGCAATATAGCAGAGAGTCAAGATACCTTATTATCAAAAAAGAGTAAAAATATATTTATAACCATCTATATATGCATATTTTCCTGCTGAATTTCATCAAAGTCATTATTTGATGAAACTTCAGTGAAAAACTTCTCAAAATCCTACAGTTTGAAGTGGGCATTTCCAAGAACTTTCCCGAAATAAAAGATGATGGTCATCATAGTTATTTAGGGTGGAAATCACGCAGTTCTTAGATGCAAGTGCTATGCAAATCCCTTTGCAGATGACTTATGGAAATACTATCTTACGTTAAATCATTGCAGAGTTCTATGTATGTTTTCCAAAACAAGTAAGAAGACCCTCTCCTAAACTGATCTCTTACTACCCCATAACCTTACCCATAAAAACTTCTGGTTTTTATCTATATGAGGTGTGTCTTTCTTCACACACCTACACAGGACTCTGCCTGTCAGTACTAAATCTGTTTCCAGCAACAAAGGAGTCAAGGGAGAATGTCCTTAGAGACAAAGTGAATTACCCAGAATAAGTATGAAAGCTTAAGTTAAAATAATGGCTTACAGAATGATGGGTACAAGATGGAAAGAGACTGTCTCAAGGAGATAAATTTTGCTAACAGTTTCTCCACAGTGAAAAGGCATATATTATATTTAAACAACCCTCTGATTCAATTGTGTGAGAGCTGCAGTAGAAATCCAATAGAGAAACATTTTCTGGCACTTTTACATCACATGCTCAAAGAAGGAGTTAAACCACAAGTGTTAATGTGCAAGCTAAAGAAAAACTTAAACGTTCTATTGCTATATTTTAGAATTAGCTCAGAAATAACTAATATTTTCTTCTTTCCTTCATTTTAATATAGTCATTTTCGATCTGGATCCTACAAGTTTTGTACATGTGGTTTGCCATGCCAGCAAAGCTGAGATTGCATTAGGGTTTGCAGGATCTGTGCCTTACATTGCAAGTTCTTCATGCACTTCTCCACCAGTGCTAAAGAGAGAAATAATTCATGGGACATGGGAGAGGTTCAGGTGCCATTTAAGGTAAACTCATTCCCAGGAATTTCTTTTGATGCAGGTTATGCAGCATTGCACTGTATTGACTAACTAAATCTCTGCATTAATCAAGTCTATCTTTTATTCATGGGTCTGAACGTTTTCATTTGTTGGAAATGAATTGTGACCTCCTGGTACCTCTCCCTCTACCAGGCCATGTATTAAACGTCTTGTATGTGCCCTGATTTAATCAAGTTGCACAGATCTGACTCAGATGATAGAATCTGACCAGATAGCCTTGTTATTTGTTTTGGACTGTTGACTAAATCTTTGGCACACCCTGTACTGGATAATAGCATGGATCAAAACAGGGGAAAAAAAATGGTGCTATGAAATGATATTTCAACACATGGGAGAGCACCTACATCTGATCTACAGACATGCTGGTTATAAACAGATGGCAAAACCCAACTCTAGGCAGTATGGGAAGGCTTTCCTATGTGCCATACACAGAGACATCAGCATTGCAGTTATTCTTGCTGCTCCTTCTAGTCATTCAAAACAACATGATGCTGCTACCATTTAGCACCTCTTGTTTCTGGATCTAGAGCAATGATTTTCATAAAATCAAAATTAATGAACTCACAGATTACTGACTTTTAAAGCAACATTGGATGAAGACATATTAGAGGTATTAATGGCTGCAATCTGGGACTCATTCCCATTCAAATGAAGCAACTAATTAACTGAGAGAAGTCAGCAGACAGAGTCCAGCAAAAAATAATTGTTATTCTACAGGTGACTAGAGCTGTCCTTGTGATTCTAATAAAAGAGGGACCTCAGTCACCATCTCTAGTTTCAGCCTCTGCTGACATTCTGTATGTCAAGAAAGTGCCATGTCTGATGTCTCTGGAACATCTGGAATCCCTGGGGCAGGGAGTGAAATGCAGAAGTGACAGGGGACCTCTGATTTATGCACTTACTGTCTCCCCTGCATGAGACATTAGCAGATTGTGCCCACTCCTCACCTTGTACCAGAGACAAATACCAACCACTGCACCACCAAAAGAGTGAACAGAGGAGTAAAGTTAAACCAGAGCAAGCTCAAGGCTCCTCTGCGCTCTGTACAGAGATTTGTCACAGCAAGAAGGTGTTAGATAAAAGTGTTACAACATGGACAGAGCCTGTTTGAAACACAGGGGAACAGAGAAAAGGTCAGGCAGAATTAGGTGGACAAAATAAGCACAAAGAGACAAGTGGACAACTTTCTGTCACCGAAAAGGACTAGAAGGGATCAGTTCTGAGGAGTTAAAATTAAACCAATTGGGTTTTCTTTTATTATTTGAATTCAGCTGAAGTGGTTTTCCAGAGCCAGCTCAGTACATTGCACAAGGTAAGCATTGCAATTCCAGGACACAGGGGACATGGACTGATCCAGTTTGTGCAAGTTCTCCTTTGACTTATGGACTCCTTGCTTAACAGGACCAACCAGATCCACAGGAAGCAGGTTGCAGGTGCTACACACACCATCACCACCCATTGCAGAAGGCATTTGCCATCTCTGAATAACACAACTCCTGGGCCATGTCCCCTCCTGTGCCCATCCTGCCACACTGGGAAGAGGGTCACCCAACAACCAGCAGGACTCAGGGAAGCAAATCTGAAAACTTCATAAGAATGACTGTCCTGTGAGCTGAGTTCCTCATGCCTCAGTCTGCACAGGAAGAATCTGGAATGACTCTTGTGCATTTCTCCTGAACCCCCATCACATCAATGGCTTTACTACACACCAGGATGAGCCACCTCTGAGACTGCCTCTGTTTGTGGCTGTGATTTGTCACTGCTTTCATTCTTAATAACAGGTTCACAGATTGAATCAGGGAATACAGAAAAATATCTCACACCATCTGTTTAGAAGGTGTATTTCACACCCTAGGGCTGATTCAAGAGCTAGTAAAGAGGTGACAGCTTTAGTCTAGCTCTTAAGATCTTCCTGTATTGTTTTAATGGTAACCAAAAGCAGCTTTTAGCTCCAAAATTTTATCACAGTCTGAAATGCAGAGGTGATAATCATATATTAGGGCTCAAATTCTTCCCCACAAATCACACAAGATATCAGTTCATTCCTTGCATAGTCTGTTATTTAAAGGGGATTCCTTATTTAAGGGGGTTTACCTGGTGCATTGTCATGGGCAGGATGGGAATCCTACACACTCTAAATCAATCCATTTGTGTGTACTGAAAAGGAAATGCATCTGAAAATATTACTTTATTATTATTATTATTATTATTGTCACCATCATCCTACTTGCTGAGAAGCAAAAAATAACATATTCCATTACTTAGAAATACCAAACCCTCAAACCCAAAGAAATAAGTAAGAACAAGACACTCATTAAAAAATAAGTCCATAAGAAAATTGATCAGAACATCACTATTTTCTGTCCAGAAAAATTGCTTTTTCTCTCTAAGGATTGATTAACATTTTGCAAATTTTGTACAGAGCTGCATTTGGTCTGTGGACACATTTCCATAACCTCAAAGTGTGTTTTTAAATAAATGAACTGTGGTTGTTTTCAGTAACAGTCTGCTAAACTGGGATCATTTGCCAGAATACCAAGAAAATATTTGATTTAGGACAGTGATTGTTCACCTTGGAAACACAGTTGTGCACTAAAGACATCCAGTCATGGCAAAATCATCTGTCCCAACAAGACAGCTTGCTTTGCATACTGCTCCTACTCTAAATGTGCCAAAGGCACTTCTGAACAAGCCAACCAGAGTCCAAGCAGCTCTGTTCTACTGAGAGCCATGGCAATGCTCAGCCTCAAATGAGGGCAGATTTGATTTACTGATGCTCTGTCTGCCAGACAGAAGCTGTACAAGAGATAACTAACACACAAAGCTTTGTAAAATGCTGTCCTTAAAAGCAAGTTTCCAGGAGGGGAGTAAAAAAAAATAATAAAAAGCCCTATAATAATAGTTGTTCAATTAAAAATTTGTTCAGGTGACACTTTGCAAGCTACTGAACAGGTGTTCCACAGTGACTCAGAAAGTTTCCATTACAATTTGCCCACTCCTAAAAACCCTCTTCTACACAGGCAAACATAAGGGAAAGTGCAATTGGTTCAGGGTATGTTCTGGTTTGGTTTGGAATTTGACAATTAAACATCATCACTGTAAGCCTGCTGAACAGAGTGCTGCATTCACTGCACCCTCTTTTTCTGAAATCTGAATCAGGACAACCCCAAAATAAATTAACACCAGTTTAACCACAGCAGTATCGCCCTGCTGCTCATTTATACAACTTTGTATGGGCTTGCTTGCAAGGCTGTGTTCATCTATCAAGCCTGGAGACTTGGCTTAAGAAGACACATAAATAAATGGCATGTGCCCCCCCAACTTCTGGCTGGAGGGAAACCATCGAGTGCTTTGAAGTTTCTTTTAAAAAGCAGAAAGCAGTGCCTGATTCAAAGTGCAAATATGCAGATTAGAATTCCTCAGGTATTAAGCTCTTCTGGCTCACAAATTGTTTGTGTTTGAATGCAGTCTAAAGGAAAGGAAAATAAAAAGAGCTATACCATAACACTTTTTATGACACAATTTTGGAACCCATTCAAAATTCCTGGGTTTTTCACCTCACAAGGAGTCCTTTTAGCATATGTTGGAAGCTGTTGTTTGATATCAGTAGATTTTATGTTAATTTTCTGCAAAGAACAAACTATGTAGTCATAATTTTTACAAGAATTTTAATTACCTGTCAAATTATTTTGTGTTTCACCTAGGGCAGGTGTGAGGGTATTTTTTACCTTACTTTTGGTGCTGTTCTCAAATTTTAGTTGCCACCATTTAAGAAATGTTAATGATGCTACTGAGCACTAAAGGTCAGACACCGAGTTTGTGTAAATTATTACTGTTCAGTTGATTTCTGCACTTCTACTGATTTACAGTTACTGGGGACCTTAAGATCCTGGCATTGCAATTTATTAATCTTGGCTACAGATTTTATTCCCTACATTCAGCTGTTTAGAAGTACTTACAGGGTCAAGTGAAAATGCAAATTGATGCAGTGAATGTCAGTCAATATGAAAAAAAACAACTTCTCACATTCATTTCCACTTGCATTCATGGCTGCATAGTTCTGACCACAGTTTTTTGGGGGGCTGGGGGTTATTTTCTATTTTTAGTATGAACATTCACAAAAAGGTGAACATCAGTTTAAATTCTTCAAGTCTTCAACCAAAGAATGAACAGGGCATTATACATGGCTTCAACTAGCAAGCTTCAAACTCAGTGGTTTTGATCTGCACACCCTTACTCTTGGAGTATCAGACCAATCTGTAATTTCAGTATAAAAATTGTCATACAACAGGCTCACAATTGAGGCAATAGAGTAGATAAAAAATAGAGTAGATAAACTCTTTGGAGGAATGTAGATGCCATTACATTTTAGCAAAAGTCCTAAACATGCAGTTTCATCCTCATTTCTAGTTTCATCCTGGCTCCTGGTTTCATCCTTTGGGACTCCTCCACATGTGTGGGGTGACCCTCGTGCAGGCATCTGAGTCTGTGCCTTGTGTGTTGGATGATGATTCCAGCCCCCAGGTCAAAGTCCAGTGCACTGGCCAGAGTGACCACAGCCTCTGTTCCCTGTCCACTGATGTCACATGAAATGGGAGGGGAGTAGGGCAGGGCCACCAAGCCTTCCTAAATGAGTCTGAGTTTTAATGGCAGGTCTCAGCCACCTGTATGACACAATTACTCATGAGAGAATTCCTCTTTATTTGCTCTTCAGCAGGAAGTAGAGGAGCAATTCAGAACTCTGCTAAGCAAAACAGTGAGTCATCTGGAAAAACAAGCAGACATGTAAAGACTGTTGGCTAATAATTCTGCATGAGACCCAGACTTTCTTGAAATGGTCATCTAAAATCATCATAAGATAAATCAGTATAGCCTAAAGAATATTAGCTCTTCAGGGATTAAAAACAAATGAGAGATTTTTCCATCAGGGGAAAAGTTTAAAACAATTCCCCTGAAATATTCATAAGAATGGGACAAAATATAAAATGGCAATGACAATTTCCCTTTTACATCAGGATAGACTGAAAATGATAGTGAATTTTCTCTCTTAGTCTCATCAAATAATGAAAGAGTTCAACCAGAAAAGAAAATAATCCATTCAATGTGAGGTGCTGTAAATTCACTGAGTTGAGTCTGGCAGGAGAGGGATTTGAATAAAGGTACCTGACAAGTAAGACAAATGTTTTACTTGAGAGGTTAAGGAGGAATAGTGTACAAGCACACTTACAAATTTATTTCTGGAGAAAAGAAAGCAGAGTTTTGATGAAAATATTTGGACAAAAGTTTTGGTCAAGAAACCTATCTTTTCTAATCAAAAAACATACCCATCCAACGCTTAAGCCCCATATACTTCTGCTGTTATCATTATTTTTGAGAAATGTCCAAGTAACCCTAGTTCTGAAGCACCAGAGCACACAAGTGCACCTCTACAGCGCTTTTCAGTGAATTACTTTCTGCCAACCTGAAAGCTCAGGTGTCAGTGCCCCTGAGTGAAAACACCTATTGCTGAAGGGCTAAGACTAGACAAAGAAATCAGATCTTTGAGTCTTCTAGTTTGAAGCCTTTTACTTGTGTGTCTATCACAAGATCTTTCCTACCCTATAAAAAATGGAGGAGATCATCAAGGACTGTAGGATGACCCAGGTGGGGAGGAGCCAGTCACTGCTGCTGCACTTGGATATGGACAGTAAGTCTGTAAAGGCTTCTGCCTCCATCATTACCTTAGCAGAGTGTCACTGCATTATTGGCTTGTGTCAGAAAAGGCAAGTGAGGTAGAATTCACTTTTATCACTACAATTAGCTTTTCTAAAGAATATTTAAAGTCATATTTAATGTTTTAAGTCCCCAGATGAAAGCTGGAGGAATAAATTATTTGTCTTGCCCTTTCTGTTGATTTCAATTTCTTTATCCCCAGTTAAGGAATAATAGCCTGCAGCAGGCTGTGGTGATATAAAATGTATTGGTTTCCCCAGTGCAAGGATATTTTTAAATAAAGAGCAATAACTCCAAGAAGAATGTGCTCAGCGAAGAAACAATGACTCTGGGTGAATGTTTTGGTGTTTTTAAGCAGGGCCTGACATAACCTGGTGCTAAAGATACACGCAGTATGTTGTGAGTGGGATTTCATAACAACTTCAAGATCAATGAAGGCAATCACCCCTTCTTCTGAAAGCATCAGAAATCCTGGAGAAGAAAACATTTTTAAAGTAATCAAAAGGGTTATGAAAAGGATCAGACAAAGCTCAGATGGATTCCTAAAATGTTTTTTTCAAGAGAATTTATCAGTATTAGTTCAGAATTATACTAAAATAGGTTTAAAAGCTGAGCAGTAATAAACTTCACTGTTTAGAATTAAATCATTTTAAGGGGGCCTTGGTTAGAAAAGTGTAAAGGGCTTGAAAAACTTATTTCACAGCTTTTAGAATCTGGGAACATAATTTTGTGAGAGATGCCCTGTATCTCCCTCTGTGACAAGCCCTGCCCTACCTGCTGGCTGTGTACTCTGGCACCCCCTCTGCACCTTGCAAACAAACTGTGGTACCCAACAGGTACTTGGACTTCTGTTACTGTCCCTAACCAGGATAAGTAGGAATTTGGAATATGCATTTTGAACCAGCTTCTTTCTCCCCTCCCCCAGGGAAGGCACAAGGCTGCATTTTGCACTCTGTGCTCAGGGAAGCAGCAGGAATCCCCGAGACAGGGACAATCTGACTGTTCTATGACTGTTGTCACAGCCATGAGCAATTTTTGACTCCAGTTTTCTCACCCTACAGGTGAGATGAGGCAGGCCTTTTCCCTGTCTGCCCCAAAGCTATGCAACACAAGAGCTGTGATAGCAGATTATTTTACCTTACCTGCCTTTAGTCCTTGATCTGCATAAATGGATGTGCACATCATCCTCTGGAACCCATGGCAATCTGCTGGAGCTCTCCTTTTATTTCTATCAGTTTTAGATGAATAGCACATTGGTCAGACTCCCATGCCTCCCACTTCCATTCACACCTTGCCCTCCCAGAGCTCCTGCTGTGAGGCAACATGGCACAAGGAAATTTAGGTATACTCACGTGTCATGTTATCACAGTACAATAGTGCAAAATTAAAGTAAAAAACTGTCATTTCAAACTAAACTAATTTAAACAAAAAGACCTGGCAGCCTGAGGTAAGGATAAAAACAGACTTGAAAATTTGAGCTGTACTAGACTGTTGATACTCTGTGAAAGGTGGCAAGGAGAGAGCAGACACCAATTAATCCTTCCCCAATACACCTCCAGCCTATTGCAGTTGTTGAATATATTCTACCAGTAATAATCTACCAGTATAATAATTCTACCAGTAATAATCTCTTTAAATGAAATGCTGTTCTACACTTAGAGACACACCAGGAAAATACAGCAATAGCAGTTTGACCCTAATTATTTCCAGGAAACTCCAGGAGTAGATCTCTGCCATATGACACAATGTCAAATATGCACAGGACAAATCCAGAGAACGAAGATGGAGAGAGGTTAACTCATTTGGGCACAGCTAGCACAACTGAGTAACTTTTGGACCAATCCCATCTGTCAGCTCAGAACAAGAAGGTATGTGTGTCTATCCCCAGCATTGTATATCTGTCTTAAAAACTGCACTCAATCCTTCCATTTCCTTTGCAGACAAACCACTCCATTTTCTCACACTGAGGATAAAACAGCTGCTGTGCAGCCTCTCCCTGTGTATCTCTCCCTATCTTCCTTCCCATCCATGCTCAGAGCCAGGAGGAGTCTCAGCTAACCCTACAACATGGTCATGCATGAAGCAATCTCTAGTCAAAGGTGGAATTCTATGATGGCAACAGCAGGAGGTTTTAGTCTCCCTTCTAGTCAGGGCATTGTAGCCATAATTATTATACACCACCCTTTCCAGTACAAATCACTACTTACCCGTGTTGCCCAGGGGAAAAGTTTTGGGTAGAGAATCTCCAGTGTATCTGCCCATCCTTATTGCCATTACAAAGTTCACAGTGAGAGGAGGAGGCCAGAGCACCTCTGAGGGCTCTCAGGGCTGGTTGCACAAACGCTAATGAAATCCCATTAATCACAGCCCCAGCCATCACAGACTTGTCAGCACAGGAGGTTGCAGACTACCCACAGCAGGTAGAGAGGTTAGAAAAACATGTCACAAGAAGGTACATGTATGACCTTTCCTCAGTCTGCAGTGTTGGTCAAAATATTTTTGTGCTGTGGCTAAACCGGAGATGGGAGGAAAATGCCATGGGGAGAACATCTGCAAAACTTAAAATGACACAGTCCAGGAAATTTCCATGGTTCCACTCTCCACCTTTCACAGACTTGAATGGGAAGTATTTCTCCATCCACTTTGCCAGGCAGGTAATTGCTTGTACTCCTCAGTACCCATATTAACTGCACCTGCAAAGGAACATAGTTTCTTAAGTATTTTGCATGCAAAATGTGGCAAAGACAGAACAATTTCTCACCACCAGCATTAAAGCCCAGGTAAAAAACTTATAAGCAGGAACTACAATACCATGATGGGCAATAGCTTTACTTATCTGTCACAGACTACTCTGCAGTGCCTGTCACAGCTGTGGCAGACACAGCAACACTACACCTGCCCCATCTGGCCCAGGAGATCTGGCACCTGATAAGGTTTCACTGCTCAGGCTGGGCTCCAGTTCACTCAGGTACACTGGTGTGTGTTTGCCCACAGCCAGCAGATACTCCAGCACAGTCTAAACCAAAAGCACACTCCTGGCCTCTTGTTACTATTCTGGACACCTCATTATCATGAAGGAATTTAGTATCTCTGGAGCGGATCTGGTAAAGAAGGGAAGCTTTTACTGTTCTCCTGTGCCAGATAAAGTGTCCTGGAACCTGCTCACAGATGCAGACTCCATCAGATAGAGGCTGCACCCCTGTCCCAGGTTTCCCTGACAAACACAAGCAGATGTAGAGGACTGATTGAAAGTGTAATTTAATATGAGGTCTCTTTCCTAATGTTCCCATAACAATATTTGAAGGCCAGTTAAGAAGCTGTGGAGCATACAGTTGTGAAGTCACACAAAGGCTATTTTGGGAGCTTGAAAGAGGCTTGATTTGTTTGTATAACAAGTCAAGAGTAGCCATTTTATACTAAATATCAGTTTCTGGGTTTGTTTCTCAATATATGACAAAGTTGGCTTCTTTTCTTTCTCTACCAGAATGGTTATCTTCTGTCCCCAAGCAACTATATTCTGAAAACCTGTAGAAAGAGTTATGCACATTTCCTCCTATGTGTATTTACAGTGGGAAAAGAGTATAGTGAAATCTAAGATCATGAGGAAAATATATGTTTCTAAGTTGTTTGGGGGACTTTGTTAACAAGAGACAGTGCTCAATAATGTCTTTTATTTGTTTAAATTAATTGTGATACAACTTCTTTTGCTTAAAAAGGCCAAATACACAGGGTTTTTTGTACCAACTTTCAAGTGATTATTCAATAACATTTTTAAAAAGAAAACAGCAAGGCTGTATTCAAAGAACATGTCAAGAGAATTCAGTATTTCATATGGGATACAAAGAGAGAGTAATTTGTAAACTGTGAGATAAAAAAAAGATATCAAGGGAAGAGGGATTGCCTTATATAACAAGCTTTGATTGTAAATAAAATGTCTGGGCAGGATGTTTAACTGTAATAAATTGGCTGTTTGCGTCTTTGCTGACATATCTTTTTAGCTTTATTGACATTAGCTATATTTGTATGGAACTTTATTGTATGGGAAAGAGCTTCTTGTTTGGAATTTGAAAAACTACCACTACAGGCATCTTGAAAGCACAGAAGATGCTGCTGGAGAGAGACTGAGAAGGCAAGAAGAAAAGAGCTGAGTCTCTTGCGTGCAAGAAAACCACAGAGAAGACAGGAGATGGAATGTGGATATATTTAATTGCATTTCAAGCAGGGTCAGCATTTTGCTAGATTTCTTTTACTGGCCATTTGTAATGCAGGAAGAAAAGGGAGGAGGGAGAAAGAGCCCTCTTGGTATTGAATTATTGTAATCTGAGTCACCAGTGAAACCAAAGGATTAGACCTCGACTTTAGTTAGGAATGACATTCCTTCCATGCAGCCCCAGTATTTACTGCTAAATGAACAGCTCTGCCCTCAGATTCCAGGAATATGGAAGCAGTTCATCAACCAGGGTCTGCACCAAGCCTAAATGTTACATAAAAGACTCAAATAACTTTACATGTCTGTTCCATTCAGCTCTTCAAGAAAATTTAGTATTTTCATATTCTTTTCCTTCTTGGTTATTCCTAGTTGAAATTTCCCCCTCCTCATGTTGAATTTTTCTATTTTCACCTAACAAGGTTGAGGAACCTACCCAGCACTCAGACTCTTGGGAGATGTGGCCCTTCCAGTGCTTCAGTGAACTTCCCAGGGCCCTGGGGATCTGTGTGTGCCCAGAGGGGCAGGCAGGTGGGAGCAGGGGGGCTGCAGGTGGGAGCAGGTGGGAGCAGGGGGGCAGCAGGGAGGCTGCAGGGTTGTCCTTTCCTCCCCACTTCAGCAGACAGGGCTCACTGCACTGGCCAAGGCACTTCTCCCATCTCATTCCTACTCTCCTCTGGTTTAGGAGCTTTCCCACAGCATGGCTGATGGAAAACCCAGCCCTTTTCACTCTGAATTTCATACCACAGGGCTTTTACTTGAAAATCTGCCATTGGAGAGTGGAGAGATCTGTCCATTTAGAGAAGAGGTTTATGTTTGGCATGTGGCTGGTGACACCTTTCTCCAACCAGGCTAACACAAGTTAATCATACATCCCCACTCTCCAGGAGGTGTGGTCTCACTTGGACCATGGCAGAGTTCCTCCCCCTCCAGGATTTTGGGTATTTTCTCTGCTTAGAGATGATAATTCTCATGGCAAGACTAAGGGAACAATAGGAAAATCTCAACACTCCAAAGCACAAAAGAGAATACACCTCAAACACATTTGGAAAGAGATCAGAACTACTTCAGTGGGTCCTGTGTCACAGTAGCTTCAGTTTCTAAAATGAAATATTAGGCCCTGAACAGATTAGAAAAGACTTATGGGGGGAAAAGGATCAAATTACTAGAATTTCTACCTTTTTTTTCTTTCAAAACCCACACTTTTCTCTTGCAAACAGGATGGCTAGGAATTTATCCCAAAATGTAGTAAGCACATGAAATGCATAGCCTTTAATGAGTAAATTCTACACTGCACAAGGGAATAACTAATGAGCCACTATTTTAATGAATCAAGTTAAAATGGCAAGGTGACGTATCTCATTTGAGGGAATGAATTCTTAATATCACTGTAAGATGAGCCCCTCCTTCCCCTCTGAAGGGATGACAGGATTGGTTTGGGTTAAAGTCCTGCCTTTTTTGTGTTTGTTGCAGATTTTCCACAGTCCTTGGGAGCTCTCCATGGATCACACACTTCTGAAAAACAA
This sequence comes from Hylia prasina, assembly GCA_013397195.1. Lineage (NCBI taxonomy): Eukaryota > Metazoa > Chordata > Aves > Passeriformes > Sylviidae > Hylia > Hylia prasina. Next base: position 821,415 of record VYXD01011669.1, on the reverse strand, counting down.
TGGCAGCTTTTGATCAGGGAAGTTATTGGACTTTGGACAAACCCAAGAATTACACAGCAAACAAAGATGAGCAGAACAAGCCCTGCCATGACTGCCCAATACCCTGAGGGGCAGGGTGGCACAGGAGGCTGCCTGGCACAGCCTGGGGACAACTCTACAAAGCAAAGCACCATCAGCCTGCTGCCCTCCAGAGAACAAACCTCCTCCATGGTCTCTCTGCACCTCCCATTTCTGCTACCAGACACCTTCACATGTCCCCCTGCCACGAGCTGCTCCTCTCAGGACTATTCCTAACCCATGGGTATTCCCAGAAGCAGGTTCTCACTTCCCAGAATCGTACTCCATGCCTGATCTTCTTAATGGTTCAAAGAAAATCTTTAAATCCCTGGGAATAAACAATCATCACCCTAATCCTTTCCATCTCTTTCCACATCTTTAAGCTGCACTGGGAGTGGGTGGTGGGGAGCTGGCAGCAGGGCTGTGGGGCTGCCTGGCCCTCAGGGAATTTGGTGCTGCCCATGAGAAAAGGCACTGAGGACAGGGTGGAACTCTGCCTGGCAGCCAAGGAAAACGTGAGAAACTTACTTCTGTCCGACCCTGAGCATTACTCAAGACAATGATCTGCCCAGTTAATTAACCCGGAAATCTGAAGGGATCTGCACTAAATTCCTGCACAGTGCTGCTCAGGCTCCCGTAAATTCTTGATTCACATTGGCAGCTCTGATCCAAATCCCAGTAAAATCAATATGAATCCCTCTATCAACTTCCCTGCACTTTCTGAGTCATTTCAAAGCTCCACTGACCACACAACTTTTCTCAAAGCAGTACTTAAAGAAAAAGTGTATTTGTACCATTATGCTTTCAATCTCCCACCCCCAGTAGCTACATAAGATTACCACAAAAACCTATATCATGCAGTTTACTGAGCTGTTATCAGACAATCATTTGCTTGCAGAAAATATTGCAAGAAACAAGAACTCCTTCAGTAAATTTTAATATTTCTCTTCTAGCTGTGCTGGTTAGCACAACTCTGAGCAGCCAGTGATGAACAGGATACCCAGTGCCCAGCAGGCACCTGTGACTGTCACTGACTGAAGGAAAGCAATCCCTCAGGATTGTGTAAACAGTGCTCAGACATGGCAAGGTGCTATGGACAAGTATTTAAGTCATCTGCTGCTGGGAAGTGAAAGAGGCTGGAATCATCTGTCTGTGAAAAGGGAGCAGGGAAGAGCAAGGCTTTGATTTGCTGAGTGGGAAGGACTCTGCAGCTGATAGCTGATAACCTTTTTATGCAAAGCCCACAAGCTACAAAGATTGAAGAAGGAATGAAGGACCATCCTGGAAATAGGAAAATAATTTATTCATAACCAATTGTCCATTACTGTTCACTAAGAAATTGTCAGAGTCCTAAAGTCTTAAATGTATTCATTATTTCAAATTGTTCCATTTATTTCTCCAGCAAATAAGCTATGTATTCTGAAGGTACCAAAGCTGTGAAATGTACAATTGACTATTCCATTCACAATCTGCATTGCCTTGGATAGCTGAATTATTTGCATTGTTTAATTACATAACACAAGGCAGGAAAATTGAGCCTTTAATCACCATGAGTAATGCTTACTCAAGGAAGAAGTCCTATTGAAGTCCAAAGAGTAAAGACTTTTCAACATTAGAAAATGAGTCAGAATTTGGTCTTATTCATAGTTTGTGCTCTGAGGTAGTTTTACTCCTTGCTTTTCAAATATGTACCTATTGCACACAGTATTGTCAGGGAGCAACAATAAATACCTTTTGACTTGCTTAGTCAGGCAGCCTAGGACCAATCCAAAACTGAAATGCTGAGAAGAAGGATATGAAGTTCAATAACTCAAGTCAAGGAAGGAGAAGAGGAAAATACCTGTTTCTTCAGAGCCTCTATGGTCACATAGTACAAACTAGTACGAACATGCCTGAAAAAAAAAAAAAGGAAAGAAAAGAAACACAAAGAAACCACAAAACAACCAATTTCAAGCCTGTTTTGAAATTTAGATAAATACTGGTAGGTTAAAATAAAGTCTAAAATATTATACAGCAAATGAAAAATAAGACAGAACTGCACATGATTAGCTTTTAGAACGACCAAAGAAAATTATGAGCTGTTCTGTCATCGTTTCTGGAGGTCTTCAGGAGGAATCTAAATTGGTATTGTGGGAAGAGCACTAACAGAAAAAACTACCAACATATGCTAACTTGCAGTGGTTTGTTTGCCAATTAACAGCACACCAACACTCCCCAACAAATTAGACAAAGCCAACAAGCAATATTCTTTATTGAGATGAGTGTTGTAAAGGAGACAGCAGCACAAAGAGCTGGCAAAACCCCTCTGTACCCTAACAACAGTGACAGCACAGAGCTGAAGTGGAGCCATAGTGTAAGGACTGATCAGCAGAGACAGCACAAAGGGCACTGATGTCAGTGGCACCTGCACCCTACACGTGCACCTGTAAAGGAGAGGTTATGGGAGGGCTAAGAGAGAAGAATAGTGATTTCTGCAACAAGAAATTTGAACCAAGCCAGAACTAGCTTTATTTCTGATAGGTGTCTCCAACTTTCCTTGAGACAAGGTGAAGTAAAGGTTCTATTGCCTTGTTCTGTTTAGAGATTGAGCTACACTAAAAGGTGGTCTAGCCAGTAAAATTTGAATGTTGAGCTATTTGTCAAGGTTCATTGTTATTTCAGTTTGTACCTCCTTAGTAGAGTTTTGCCCACATCTGATGTGCTTGGTTCATTACAAGAGCTTGCTAATAAATAAACAGTTTTAATAATAGAATTTTGTGTCTTACACTGATGCCTTAAGTTTTAGCTTTCATATTTTCCCGGTTCTGTACTGCATTGGTATATAACTCTGAACTCCATATGAAGTGTTAGCCAGTTCTCTTCACAGTGTAGTTAGATAAAACAATCCTTTTCTAGCCTGAGAACCAAGGACACCCTTTCAGCTTCAGGCCCAAAAACTGTAACCAACAGTGAATTGAGGAGAGCAATCTGGGGGGATGGAGCTTCATAACATGAAGCTGTAATTGGACAATTAACCCAAATATATAAATGGACCAAAACTTATAAAAGTGTGAAACGTCAAGAACTGTTGTCCATCTTGGGTGTAGCCCTGTCCAGGCTCTTGTACTGCCTAAGGTGCATCCTTTGAAGGCTTTTCTCATAAATATTTTTAATAAATACTTTATTCCTTTAACACTGTCTAGCCTCAGTTCTAGGTAGTGTCTCAAGGCATCAACACTACAACAAAGTTATCACTTCTATCTTGGGCCTTTTATCCTCCTTTTATGTGGAGGATGGAAGTTACTGTTGTAGAGGATTTCACAATTTCATTTTGTTTTCCTTGGGAAAAAACACGGCGAATTTGCAAACTTCTCCAGATATTGAAAAAATTGCTCTGGATCAAAATGTTTCAGTATTGATGGATTCAATGGAGGATGTTATGCAATAGGAGACAATAGAGGAGAAGAAGCAAAAACACTGTTAACTGTTCAGATGCAGACATTACACACTCCAAAGCACTGAGGGAACGTGGGCTTTCTGGTGGCAGCAGAGGTTTGGGTTTTGGTTTTGTTTTTACCTATTCCATCTCTTAGATTAAGCATTCAGACTTCAGGTCTCTGAATCCTTCAATTAGGCTTGTGCAAACCTACCCAGACTTTTTATGCTCTTCCCCTTCCCTCCTCCTCTTTCATTTTCTCTTCCTGCTTCCCCGTGCTGGCAGTGAAGCCTCTCAGACTTGGCAGGAGCTGCTGGGCTCCAGCCAGTTGCTGCTTCAGACTCAGGTCGTGCTTTCAAGGCACAGTCCTGCAGCAGGGTGGGGTTGGATTGCAGGCTGCAAACCAAAGCCAGGTTGCGCCATGCCCCAGAGAGCACAACACACAGGTGCTGCTGCTGCTGCTGCTGCAGGAGGGAGCCTCTCCACAGTCACCACCCACACAGGTGAGGGGGGACAGGGAGCTGCCCCTCACCAAGCCAGGTCAGACGCCTGCATGGCAGTGTTAACACCACCCTGTGCCAGAGTGAGCACATCACATTTGTCTAAAGCACACTGGACCAATGCCTTTTCCAGCAAAATCAAGCTAGGCCTCCTTTTACTTTATTTATGAGCCTCAGACAATGGTTGTAGAGTTCAGTTCCTCAGTACTCTGCCCCATTAACATGTTACCTTTTCACTGAGGTCTAAGGGAATAAACCTAGCTACAGGGAACAGGAGAAGCCATTCCCTTTCCCTGGGTCTTCATCTGGCAGTGTTAACCTCAAGGCTCCAGAGCCACAAGTCCTCTGCTCTCATGGGCATATTGCCTATATGAAAAGGAAAGATCAGATTTGATGGGGAAAAAGTGCAGGTCTGCATTAAGTTCAGTCAAGCAAATCAAACCTATTTCTTAGCAACTCAATTACGTGATACCAGCTACCCTCTTCTTTAACACAACCAGAATTAGGCACAGCAGAAAGCCTGGTGGACAGAGGTGTAGTGACAGAAATGGAAACATCCAAACCTGATGGAAATCTTCAACAGCAGCTGGTTTCTGCCACACCTCCTGCCAGCTGGCATGCTAAAGGATCAGCCACGTTTCTGAGATTTCAGTAAAAGAAACAAAGCACCTGCAGTGCAAGGGGAGACATGAGATCAACTTCACCCTTTCAATGGTGCAGAATGAAAGAGTTAAAAGAAGTTCCTCCACACATTCTACACAAACTTATATGCCCAAAGGCTCTTCATTTGTCTTCCTGTAACTTATGTTTTTCCTTTTCACTTATCCCCAGTGGTTCATTTTCACAGGCCTTTTGACTTGTGAGAACAAGACTCACGATTCCCTCTGGGAGTTCTGCCACTGCCCTCTTGTTCCCCATCCCTCCCTTTGTTGTTTATCATCTCCCAACTACCTCTCCCATTCAGGCTGGGAAAGGAGGCAAAAGGCAAAATTTATATCATGATTTCTCCCTCCTCCACAGTCTTATTTCAAAATAATTTTGCTTTTAACAAGAGGAACACCACCGTAATGTGAAGACACTCTGGTGTCTCAAGCCAGACAGGTTTATTCAGAAAGCAAAGAAAGAAACCACAGCCCAAGTTAACAGCAGAGATCCAGAACACCCTCTGAAATGTTGGCTGAATCTCTCCTCCTTGTGAATAAGTCTGTAATTTAAGCAAATAAGGCCTCAAATACTTCTTGCTTGCAAGTCTCCTACAGTTGCTTGCAAGATTCAAATCCTTAAAAGAAGCAGAGGCTGCTTTTGTAAGGTGCTTGTAGGTGTTTGCAAGAAACCCTCTTTTCTACTACTATCAATCAGGTATTAGACATACTCACAGTAGTTGTTGTTAGATTTGCTGATTTATTTCTTTAGCAGTTTTTCACCCTGACAGGCTTTCTGCCTGTCCTCCTGGTTGAAGGAACCAATTCGTGAATATAGAAAACGCCTCTGTGATCGCTGAAAAAATATTTTAATAATTCAGACCTTGTTTTTTCCTCTCTAGGGTAACAGGAAGGTATCTTCCACTTTAAATGGGAAACATGGTGGGGTTGCATCCTTCTCCCTTTTGTCCAGCCACCTTCCACACAGGACAGAACATCTGACTGAAAGAGCACAGGAACCTGAGCTCAGGAAAGATGAAAGTGGTTGAAGGAAAAAGGTAAAAAATATAAAGATAATTTACTGCAGGATTTTTTTAATATATCCATTTTTCTTGTGGATGCAATAGCATGTGCTGCACATGTTTTCTTTTTTACGAATAAATAATTTGCAGGTGCATGGAGCTCTGCTACAACAAATATTTCAAACTGAAGCTACGTTTTCTTCATATGATTAATATGTTACATTACAGCTTGCTTATAAATGAAAGGAGCAGAATATGATGTACTGCAAAGGAGTTGTATATTTCTCCTGCTAAGCTATAGTGACTGTAAATCATTTCCATCACACTTCATTTTTAATTTGAATTCATAAAAGGTTGTACATTTCTTTGTGGTTTTAAATAATAATAATAAAAAAAACATTAAAGGCTGTAAACTTAAGTGTTTATTAAAGGAAAAAATATGCTGATCTGAAACTTCAGGAATTAAAATACATGTAAAATATAACAACGGGGAATAAGTATGATTTCTAGTTAAGCCCTGGGAATTTAATGTGAAATTTAAGGTCTTCCACTATAAATGCATCTGTATTTGGTCATGTGAGGGTGGTAGGGGATGGCAAGGATGAGGAAATGGAAGGACAGGAGTGTCCCCAGCTGTACCCAGGCCAGGGATTTGTGAAGCCAGTTCCCATGGTAGCTAATCAGTGAAGAACTGGAGCCTACAGAAACAAAACCATTTCCCACAAGATGCCAAACCTCATTCCTGCCCTTCTGTAAGCAGACAACCAGATGGGCTGGCCAAGCTGGACTTTGAGATGAACTCATAACCTCATGAGGGCAGATCCCAAGCGAACCTTCAGATCTCATTTTTGGCAGCCACAAGGTTATGCCTACAGAGTGAAGGCTCTGAGGTAGCCCCAGTGATGATCTCTGGGTGAAGCATCAGGGTTTCTGTGCAGATCATGCTTCTGTAGAGTGGGGGGTCTGTATTGGCATTCTGCTTATTATTCCCTCATCCAATATAAGGAGAGACCACCATCATTAATATGATGACCAGTGGAGGGAAGTAATTTTAATCACATTAGCAGCAAAGAAATCAGCATGGCATCAGAATAAAATTTTGCAAGTACAGTAACCTAGATTACAACTGTTTGTAAAGCTTCTTGCAATAAAGTGTTTTGCCCATCAGTAGCAATCTCACAGGTCTACTATTAACGGAAACAATTGCCCTGATTCAACAGGAACAAATTCATAATTCCATAAAAAATAGCAGCATCCCTGCCTCACCTCTCCATTGATGGATTTCAGTGGGAATATGTGTTTAGAAGAAATCATATAATATTTTTTATCGTGTAAGAATTCAGTTAAGTAGTCCAAGATCCTTTCTGTATCCTACATGCTTTAATATGGACACTAGTAGAACAAACTTTTCAGAACACGCTGGAAGACCACATTTGAAATGGCACACCACATATTTCAAATGGAAACACTCCCATTTGACATTGCAGCTGCTGGGAGTTCCCAGAGAGCCCAAGCGCAGTGGGCAAGCCTCAGGACTGCCTTGCCTTTCAGTGCAAGCTAAGAGTGACACCATGTAAAATAAACATAAAGTTTGGGATTTGTGCCCTATACAAGATGAGAATCACCTCAGCCACGATCACTAACCCTGCACTTGCTGTCTGGAGCAAGTGTAGGGAAACCCCAGCCAGCAGGACACAACAGGCTGCTTGGAGAATCATATTTATATCAGGTGCCCCAAGAATGCTGTTCTGCTTGGCATTTCCTGCTTGTCTGGTTCTCTTCCTAAGAAGCAAACTTTATTTGTCTTAATTCAAGATGTTTACTTTTGCTGTGATTACAATAAAAGCCCATGCTCTCACAAGCCACAACTTGCAGAAAACAATGCAGAGCAGGAAATCAACTCCTAAGTGTCCAACAAACTAAGTAACATTTCTGCTAGGGACAGTGACAAACTAATGAGCAACTTCCTAATTACTCAGAAGTTATTTAAGTAAGCACATTGCCCCAGATGATGCTAAACTGACACCTCTTGCAGGCAAATTGCTTAGTCACAATTTAGCCAAGCAGGAGTTGCAAATATACATATATTATTCAGCCAATAAGCTTTTGTCAGTGATGAAAAATAAGTTTATTCTCTTTAAAGATTAAGTTTAAAGATCCACCCTGCTGTAAATTCTTTTAGTCTGCCTTCCTAGACAGTTAAAGCCTTCCCTTGAAATCAGTGGGTTCGGCAAGGATAAAATCAGTTCCTAAACTGAGGTCCACACCCAAAGATGAAGTTTCACACCAGTCCTCATTTGCTGCAGTTTTTATGCAATTATTTCTGAAGATCACCTCTTCTGTATTGCAATGCCCTGCTACAGTTCAGAATTACTTAAAGATTACAGGGAGCACAAAAATCAGCCACTTTAGCTGCGCAGCATCTGCACACAGGGGAAGGTGCCCCGTGTCCCAGCACACAGGTCACTGATAAAGGTGTTAAATGTGGGCCCAGCTCTGCCCTCAGCCACACAAACACCACCAGTGACTCCTCCAGATGGACTTGGTGTCCCAGCAGAGCAGCTCATTTCCAGCCCATCCCTCTGCCCCTTTCTCTGCTCCATATTTCATGTGTTGTCTGTGTGGATATTGTAGGAGACTCAAAACTTTGCATAAGTCAAGGTAAGCAATACCCACCATCATTGCCATCAAAGAATGTTACTTTTCTGCAGTTTTCAGGGAACATAGGATTTTTCTTGCCCGCTCTTCTTCCCTAAACTCAATGTAAAAAAAGCTTTTTCTGTCCACCATAAAAAAGATAATTGTATTTAAAGGGAGCTTGAATTATTTAAGATGCATAACTGAATATGTACATTTTTAATACCAACTACAAAATCAAATAATACAGATTATATAATACCAGTTATAGTTTAGATGTTAAATCGAAAATCAGGTATGAAATTAATATACTCACTCCATGTTCTACACTTAATATCTGCTGAAAGATCCAGTGCAGAAGGTTTTCTTTTTCATTTCCATGAACTCAGGACCAAATCCCTGCTCTCACTATCAAGCAGCTATGAAAAAAACACTAATTTCTTTACACTCCAGCTTCTAATAAAGGTGGGAGACACTCTAAGCAGGAAACCCAGCCTGCACTGTAGAAATGGAAAAGAGATAAGTGATGACTGTTCTCCACAGAAAATGTGAAGTTCCAGCTGCCTTGTGTTCTGCTACACCCTGCTTGACAGGGCTGGAGTACCTACAGAACAAGACAAGATATTGCCAGGGATGAAAATAATTTTGGAGATTATCCAACATATTCCATAACCCAAAGCTATCTCTCCCTTTTCCAAAGTCCAACCAGAGTGGAACATAAGACTAAGCAAATCTGCTCACATAGACAAGACCATAATAATGAAAAATGACAGATCCAATATTAATTTCATATTTGCTTCCCTTGCTTTGCAATTAGACATTATTTACTAATAATCCTGTAACATAAACTCTAGCCCCTAAATGCAGATTAAAGTACCTTTAATTGCACACTGTCCTTGGTAGTACTTTTTCCTACTCTCCTGAAAGCCAATGTTCACAAAAATTGTCTCCCTGAGATAGAATGACTCACAGTATGACTCAGTGTTTTCTTGCATAAAAGGGCTGCATTCCACTTGTTCCCTGTTTTAAGTTTTATAATAGACTGAGATAGAGCTAAGATATGCACATGGTATAGTACCACTTTGCAAGTTGATTTACTACCACACAAACCATTTAGAGCTCTCCAAAGAAGCTTTGGAGGCTTTAATATCAGAATCTTTCTCCAAGGCCTGCTTTGGTACCAATACTTGATTAAATTAAAACCTAATTATAGTCCAAAATGAATGATGTGCATTTTCTCTCCATTAGACAGACCTATTTGCATTCCATGAAAGACCACTGACATGGCAGCGTGCCATTTGATTCCATTTAAATCAAAGATGTCCCAATGGAATTTTCTCTTTTCCTACCAGCTATATTTGTCTTTTCTAACGGGTGCCCAGGGCATAAAGGTTTAGCCAGACCTCATTACCTGAGGTAGACAGTGCATGAAACCATTTAATTGGCAGTAGCCAGTCCACTGAGCCAGTCCTTTGCTGTGCTTCATGCCAACCTCCACTGATGCTGTTTACCAGACATTTTGCTCAGGTTTTGTTTCCAAGTGAGAGAAGCATTTTTCAGAACCTGAAACCCACCATTAACTATCTTCCCTTCAGGTGTTCTCTTACTTGTCCCCAGGTATTTTGTTGAGCAGAGATTCACTAAAGCATGACAGTGTTCATAACAATTAGTGAAATTTAATTATTTTCCTTTAAGGAAAGCTGTTCTTAAGTTGCAACCAGAACAATTAGCTGTTTTAGCTGAAAACAATGGAATGGTATTTTGCTATTTATTGCAGGTACATTTTCAAGGGGTTTCTTGTTTTAAAGCGTGAATCCCTACTGAGTTGGTATTAATAGAAAAAATGTCATCTGTGGCATAAAAAGCAGCACTGTTGTCTGCTTTGACAGAAATAATTTTAATTTCAAAGAGAATGGAAGTGGCTTGGTCATTTATAATCAAGAGAAAGCAAACAAAAACAGAAAAGCAAAGCCCTGATAACTCTATGAGCTTCTATGAGACTCAGTCTTTGAATTTCTGAAAACAGTATGAATGCAATGAACATAAATATGAGATTTAAGAGTCTACAAAAATTGACATTTTTCTTCAGGCATTTCCTGCTTCCTTCCTTGCTCCTGGAGCAGAACAGTTCTGTATCTTCTGTGCTTTGGACTTCTGCTGAGCACTCAGTCTAGAAATGCAGAAGAGACATCTCAACCTAGCCCTTCTCCAGCCTTGGATCCAAAACCCCTGCACCCAGAGCTGGTTCTTGAGCTCTTCCCGGCACAAGTTTCCTTCAGGCTAGCCAAGATCCTTCTGTGTTCCTGCATATTTTTTATCATTTCTTAGAAGCCACACAGTAGACCTTTCCAAACCACTTCATCCTTTTTCCCCAGTGCATCCTCACAAAGTGCAGACAGGGGTCCCTTCCCAGTCTCAGTATAAGGGACCATGTCAGACTGTGAATTTGGACCAAGCCTGATGCTGTCCCTATAAGCCACAAACTGAACATCCAGGAACATTTTTCCTGTTTTCCTTGTGGATTGCACCTCCTGCAGAGCTTGTTCAAAGAGGCCATTGCAAAGGCTAGTGACCCCCCTAGTGCATCACATTTAAGACAGTGATTTGTTGATGTATTTTGGTAATAACTATTTACATAGGAATAGTCCTCATTGCCTCTCTCAATTAGTGTTATAAACAAACTTTACACTGTTATATATTTCAAAATTAATATGATAGGAAACTATTTATCTGTCTCATGTCTTCCATGTAGGCCATAAAACTCGTATAAAATCTATACTGAAAGACCAATCAGATTTTCAGCTAATGATTTTTTTTTTGTTCATACAAGTCACTGGAATTTTTCTGAATTGTACCTGCTTAGCCTGTAATAGAAAACAATTAACTGAGAGAGCTAAATATTCTTCTGTTAAACCATATCTGTTAAATCTCTATTTTTTCTGCTGCTTTTCTGAAAGGAAATCTGTTGTTGCCTTCTACAATCACCACTTATAATATAACGTACGTTTGCTTACTACCTGTTGCATTTCTACTTGTTGTGAATCCAAAGTCCTACACACTGTTTTCTTTCAACAATTCTCTGATGCTGGAAACAGTTATTGTCTCCATTTCAGGTATGGAAAACCAAGGTCCAGGTTAGATATCAGTTAGATACCAACTCAGACTCATGCACTGTTCGGGAAGCAGCAGAGTGGGGATTCCCTTAAAGCACTGCCTGCCACGGAACAGCTGATTTCCATTAACAGCTTCATGCCAATCATCGGATCAGCTGTCGCGCTTTCCTTCGCTGCATGATCGCTTTCTCACATCAAGGAACAAGATTATTTGGAGGTTTCAAAGTTCATTTTGCTTTTTCTACAAATCTAAATTATGACTGACTAGCAGTGTCACAGGTCTTGGCTGGGATTGGGTGCAGAGCAGGGCTAAGCACTTTGAGGCGTCACAAAGGCACAGAAACGCAGTGAGAAACCAGACAGAGATGACTACTGGCAGCAGAGAGCCATAAGGAGTGCTGCTGTTTGTGGAGGGGTAAAATTCACTTGGCAGGAGTGGAAGTTTACAGTTTTCTGAGGGCTGAGCTGCTGAGTGGAATGGGAAGAGGGAAAGGCAGACATGAGCCCCTCACCTTGCGCTGCCACGGACACACCAGACAAGATGTGGCCGTGATCCATCCGAGGAGGCAGTGTGGGAATGTGTTTCCTGGGCACTGCTGAGACATCTACTGATGTCTGTAGCATATCCTGAGCACAGCTGAATATGTGACACCTCAGCAGAGAGGCAGGGATGCGTGACTGCTGTGTGAGATGCACTCCATGCCCTCCATAGCATCCCCTTCTTTCATTTCCACTGCAATGGTCGACCTTTTGGGGGTTAAAGACCCCTGTTTTCTCTGTTCATCTCTCCTCCTGTCCTTTTTCCAAGGTTAGCCATGGAAATGAGTCTGCCTTAGTGCTTACACAGCTTTTGCCACAGTGCCCAGGCTTTCCTGCCCGTTGCCATGGCCAGAGCCAGCTTACATGGGTGAGCGGTCCTAAAACACAAAGGACACTTGGAGCCTGCTTTGTCACTCAGGCTTTTTGCCTGGCTGCTGTTAGAATTAATATAAATATGCCCTTGAGAAGCTAGAAAATAGCTGTGCCTGGTATGATTCAAAGAATACATAATTTTCTCTTATTCACTGGCCAGGGTTATGAACAAATGGCTGTATGTAGAGAAGGAATTATATCAGGCTCATTAAAAATAATTTCACAGGAAAGAGAGGATCCACTTCCACCAAATTGGGCTATGAGCGAAATAATAAAACATACAGCCTATTCTTTATCCATTCAATGTAATTTCTGTTATATTGCTGGAACATTTTTGATACAGCACATGTATCTTGACAAAAACCTCTATCTTACAAGCATGCTCAGCATTTACTCATAACAAAGGAAGTAAAGGCAGCATTTTCCTCCACTCTACACCCACAGGAATCACCACAGGAACAATGTTCCCCACAGGAATCACCAAATATCATTCTTTCATTATTTTAGCCTGCAAGATAAAAAGATCCCTGGACTACTGATTCTGTAGGTAGTGTTTATTTAAACATTATCTGCCCAGGATGACCAGTTAGTCTTGATTTTTAAACTCTCATATTAAGGTTAAAGTATTGTATATTTAGTTATTTATCTGAGTCATTAATCTCTCTTCCAGTTTGATAGCTGATTTGATATTCATTGTATCAGAGATAACTATCTTGTTACAGCTAAATGAAATGTGCATTTGGAAAAGTTCATTAATACCATTATCATTAATTGGTTCTTACCTGAATCTCAGTGCTGCAGGGACTCTTCAAATTAAATGACAGATTGCAGCTAACTTTTTTAAAGTAGAGTTTTCACAACCTCCCCACACTGCAAATGAAGTCTAATGGGCCAAATCCTCTTCTCCTACTGATCTTAGAAAAAACAAAAAAGTTATATTGCTTAGTCTAAACTTTATGCCAAGATGCCAAGGCTCAGAACTGATCCCAGTTTGCTTTTCAGTGTTTAGTGCAAAATCACATCTTAATCTTTGGAGGAAAGAACATAGAAACTGACTTCCCTTTGCCTTTTACTGCACACAGTCACTAAGGTGTGCCCTGAAACACGGAGAGAACCTGAGCTGAGCTTAGCCAGCAGAGTCCCACATTCCTGGGGTCCCCTCTCACTCTGTCCTCGTGGCTCCTGCGAGTGTAGCTGCCACCTGCCAGTGCAGCCTGGCACTCAAGGGCAGCTGAGACCCAGCTGAGAGCAGCAAAGGACATGGTTTGGGGATGCACAGGAGTGTCTGGGATTGCTGGGCACGGACCCTGCACGTGCTGCACACCTGAAGCTGCCCCTGCAGCACTGCAGAGCTGCAGTCTGGAGCACCAACAATGCAGCCATTGGGACAGCAGCTGCCTTGGGACACACTGATGCTCCCTCTCTCACAGCTCACCCTCCCCAGATTGTTTCTGAGCAGCTCAGTGAAACACTTTCTAAAAGGACAGGCAAAGGAAACCACGGGAGTCATGCTAAGTCCCTGGAATACTGAATTTATTCACTTCTACCAGCATTGAATGAGTCCTCAAATCACAATGGCTCTTGGACTCCCAGCCTCCCCACCAGAATGCAAAAGATTAAGCAGTGTTTCCTCATACATAAAGCTATGTCCCATCTGATTAAAAGCAAATTAGATTCTTGATCCAACTTGTAGGATTAAGTATCTCCTAGAGAGATGACATGAGGCCTACAACATACTTATTATTAATAATTTTCTCATAAGAAAGTCCACACTGGGATTGACTATAGGTGCAAAGAACTATTTTGTCTTGGTCAGCATATGAATTGACTTTTTGACTTCTCTCATGCAATATAAAACAGCTTGCAGGCTGCAGCAAAGGCAGGGCATTTAACCACCCCTCTGCTGAAGGCATGGCAGACACCTGCATTTGGAAGAGCCATTTCAGAGTGCAACAGTCCTTTGCAAAACTTCAGCAAAAGAGATTTGTTCAAAAACTGCTCAGTGCTGGTAGAGGGAAATGTGTGTTTGTGAGGCCAAGTGCACAAATGTAAGAGGAGGAAGGAGACACTTATAACTGTTTTAATCCTGCAAGAATTCTCTACAGGACTTCAGCACTGGGTTTTTTTTCCCCTTTAACTTGGCAGCTTTTATTCGGTCAAAATGACACCTGAGGCAGCATTTAAACAAACAAACAAACAAACAAACAAACAAACAAACAAAAACCACACAAAAAAGTACAACAAAACAAACCCACCAATCCAAAATAACAAAAATCAGACCTCCAAAGCTAACCAGCAAACAAACAAACAAAAAAAAAAAACCACCACACACAGCACTCTCCTTTCCCTCCCAAAACCCAATCCTAGATCTAGAAAAGTCAAACCACCTACTATGTAGGTAAATGACACAGACTAGTCAGCTTTTCCAAATAAGAAACACTTCACTGAGATGGAAACAAAACGCAATTGAAAGCCGCAAACATATAAGGTACTGCACAATATGTTCTTTTAGACTCTGGGAGCAAGTCTAGTCCTGGGGTACAATATATAAATATGCCTCACACACAAGCACTATTATTTCTAATGAAAAAAACCAATAATAATAAAAAGCCTTTCCTCTAATAAAATTACTAGTAAAAAATATCATTAATGGCAGGCTTTCTAGCAAATTCTGTTGCCCTCCTGCAGTCCTCTGCACCTGCTTACTGTCTGGAGCAGCCTGCCTTGTCCAGCTGTTTTAAACGATCCCTCATTCAACAATGCTTTCTAATGACAGCAGTTCTGGGAGGCTGATTCCCCACGTTGGATGCTCAGTGTGAAATTGCCCCTCTTTGTCCTCGTGGTACATAAAGGAAGCCTGACTCACCTGTTTGCTCCAAGTCCTCATTTATTTGCAGCTCTTTGCAGCCCCATACCATCCCACATCGGTAGTAAACACAGTGCAGTTCATCACAGAAGCATTCTGCCAAAACAACTTCAGATCAAATTATTTTAGTGATTCCTGCCTTGTCCTTGCTACCACAATGAATGTAATTGAAGAAAGAAAAACATGGTTTCTCAGGCTTTGTTGCTCCCTGGGTGCCACAAAAAATTAATTGGGCAGGCAGTGCTCACAGCCCAGGTTTAGCAAGAGAACAGGAAACTTGCTCACAGTGGGTTTAACACAGAGCACGTACAAACCAGGAGGGTGAAGGGAACAGTGAGATTCACCTTGCTGAACACAGCCAGTCTCTTTAAAAGGAGCATAAGGGCAGGCTCAGAACTCTGCAGCTGGGTCTGAAAGAAGGGTTTTGGTGAATGTTAGCCTTGAATGTGGCCCCTGGGGGGTTGTGCCATTTCCATGCTGGCTGTAGAGAGCAGATAGCCCTGCCCTCAGTGCCACAGGGAGCCTATCCACCTTCTGTGCAGCCCTGCTTTTACTGGGGCCACAGCCAGCCAGGCCCTGGGCTCCCTGCCACCTGACAGTGGGAGACACAAAGTGCACCAGCAAATGGCCTTCTTAGCATAAACAATGCTCCAGCCTTCTCTGATTCTGCTCTGCCCTAATCCACATTTACTGGTCCGGGAGACTAATTCCTCTCATTTTCCTGCCACTCTTTGCACAACTGCAGCTGCCTTTAGTGATATGCAATGAACTGCATGAGAATAAAGAATGAGTGTATGAAAAGGATATGAAAACTATGACAGAACAAGACCCACATTACAGGTGTCTCTTCCTCATTCCTGAGTACCAGACACAGACATACCTTGCTGGTATGGCACAATCCCAACCTCATTTGAGGTGACAGGAATCCTCCTATTGACTTCAGCGTATTTCAGAGCAGAGGGAAGACAGAAGTCATCAGTTACCAAACCACATTTCCACTATTCAGCAAGGAACCCCTCAAATCCCACTTTCAGCCAGCTTTTAGCAGAACTCAATGATGAACAAGCTGTGCTGTACAGCCCTTTCCTCCTGAGACCAACACTTTAGTTTTTAAGGCCCCAAGCTTCATTATATTTGTTGCAGACCACTCAAGATTTGATCTTAGGTGTTGTTTAGTCTAAGAGTCAGGAAATACATCAACAGCGTACTCCTGTACTAAAAGGTGAGCTTGGCCTCCTTGCTCCACTAAGTTTAAAAGCTTTCCTGCTAAATTTTTTACTAAATTTCCCTCTTAAAAAAACTGCTGCTGACAAAAAAAGCAGGAAAACAAGCAATTATGCACTCTTATAATACTCAAAAGATGTAAAGCTAATCAAACATTATCATAGTATTTCCATGAAAGATCAGCTGACTTTGTGCATGTGCAATTTGAGTGCTCTAGAAAGTCTTCAGAAAAGATTCAGCTGCAGAACAGCATAAATTACTCTGTATTCCAACACTTACCAGGTATTGTTTTGGGAGTTAAAAAACAAAAACCCTGGTGCATTTTTTGATCAGAAGTCATCCAATTTTATGGTGATGGTCAGCTAAAAACACAGATAGCTGATGAATGACCTGTGAACCAGAGGTCACCTGGAAGTCCATTTTCCAAGGCATCCTTAGGATGTAGACATCCTTTTCCTAGGTGACCACACCCACATACCAATGAGGAATTTTCACTCCACAGTAACCAAAGACTCTTCCTTTTTACCTTCCTTACCAGCAATCCAAAGACCTTTCTTTGTCATTCAGCAAAGTGTGAATGTGCAGGTGTGTAAGGCAAAGATAACAGCCCGGTGAGGGGACATCACTGCACCCACCTGAAGCGTGTGTCAGATGTCCCCCTGTGCACATGAGGGGCACACTGGATGCTCAGGCAGGCACTCTGACATACAAATGTCTGTATGCTGCAGGATGCTCACACTTAAACAGCTCCTGATGGCCTCTGATTTTCTTTTTCCTTTTCTATGGCTTCTACATTTTTTCTCTGGGGAAAGGGGTGTCTCCTTTATTTGAAACACAGAACCAGGCCATAGATCTGTAGCCAGATTCCTATTTTAAATGTTCCAATGCTCAGGAACGTCATGGTTTCAAGCTTTGGTTTGACTCTTCACAAAATCATAGCTACTCAAACATGGCTTATTGAAACTCATGGGTTTTTACAGTTCCCCAGTTTCCAGAACTGGTTCATAGTTAAAATAATGTGGGATTACAAATTTATTTAAATTAAGTATTAGTTTATTTACTAGTTTAGCTTATTCCTTTATTTAAATTAAATAATATTATTTAGATTAAACAGTTAATTTAAATGTGGCTTTCATTTGTCTCTGATTTTGAAGAGGGGTTACCAACACGACAGGGTATAATCCTGTTCTGTGTTGTTTCTTTTAAAAGCTGGGAACATCTTTTATCACAAATAATCATCAACAAAAAAACCCAACATGACAAATCATACATTGATGATGTTGAATTCCCCAGCTCTGTTTCAGTTCTTGACTGTTGTAGTATTTTCTTTCTGTAATACTAATGTGCATCTATTACTTTTAACAGTTAATAGGTGTAATTTCAATATAATTTAAATGTGCATATCAAAATATTGCTTGTGGGAAGAATAGGACTTTTTGCCTCCCAGAAATGTGACTATAAAAAAAATAACACTGTCTTGATTGTATCCCTTTTATAAACACAGCAGGATTGGGAAAGCATTCCAGGATATATATCTGTCACTGTAGCTGGTATCACCCTATAACTCTGCTAGTTAAAATCACTCTCTAATCAGAAAGGGTAATGGATTTCTTCTGCTGGCACTGGAAGGTGATTGTGCAAGTGACAGATGTCAAAAACATCATTCTTTCTGAACCCGCTCTTCACAGCTGAGATTAAATAGAATAACTTAATTGCACTTCAGACTCATTTAGACTCCTTGGAAGCAGGTAGGATTTCAAGACTACAAGAATGTAAAATAGGTGTTAATTTTGAACTTTGGCAACTAGAGAGAGACAAAATGCAGCTTCATTTTCTACCTTCTAGGGAGATTTAAAAAGCCCAATAATTTAACCAGGAGAATCTACACTTGAGGTAAAAACCCCATGGATTGAATAAGGTCAGGCAGACACATGACCTAACATTAAGTCCCCCAAGCCTCAATGCTGCCCCAAAACTCTGAGCAGTGCACAAGGGCTTACCCTGGATGGGGGCAAGAACAGCAGTTTGGCTCTGCCCATCACCTGCAGAATGGACAGCAGCCCAGGCTGCTGCTGCCTCTCTCCTGCTTGTGCACAGCCAGCTAAGAGACTTGAATGGAAGAAAATTGAAGTCTGCATAGTTAGTTCCAAGGCAGTCAGAGCAAGGATCAGTTTAGTCGCCTTTTTTTCTCAGCTGCAGTCCTGAGTGGTGTCTGAGAAATTCCTATTGACATCCCAGTCACACAGAGAGACACTTCAGGTACATATAGCACAAGTTCAATGGTCCTTTTTCACAGGTAACATTTACCTGCAGGGTTTGGCTATCCTATAAACCAGCATTTAACAATATCTTCAAGGGCTCTCTCATCAGCAAAGGGAAAAAAAAAACTATAAACATGTAGCTTGCTTGGTTTCTACATTTCCTATCAGAGGAAACAAGCTGCTGCAGTCACACAAAAGGTAAATAGGTATTTCACCATCATGTCACTGTTAGCTAACACCAAGTTTTAAAATTCAACAACATGGTCATCCTGAAAGGAAATAAACAGGAAAAACAAGAAGAACCCACATTCTCTGAACCAGTAAGTCTTGAATTTCTACAGAAGAATGGGAGAAAAGGATTTGAATTAAGTCTTTCACCCAGAATCTACAACACTCAGGCTTTGAGCTAACAAGGAAAGAAAACATTTCTACAGATGGATTGGAATATGGGGAGGAGAAAATATGAGAAGTCAGCACAAGAAAACAAATACCTTGCACTCAGCCATCAAGTTTATATCCGGTTTGCAGCCAAATAACTTTATTTTTCAATTACAGACTAAGCTCATTTATGAATGGTATGAGCCTTGCTTTCCACAGTTTTTCACATAATAGAAAACTAACTAGAGAAAAGTGGCAGATGCAGTTTTTATCAATAAAGCTCTGCTTAGAGGAGTTGAAAATCTTTTCCTTTCATGCTTTCAAGTTCTTATTGTATACAATTGTTTTCCTCAGGGGATTATACCTGATCCCATGAAGCTTTCCCTGCCAAGACAGTCCAGCCTCTTTGTGGAATAAGAGCAGACATTGATCGGCAGGGACCACAAGGGAGGCTGTGGCAGCTCTGGGCCCCTCTCTCCCAGCAGGGTTTTGCTGCTCAGCCTGTAAGGGTCACCTGAGCATGGCTTAAAGGATCTGGAAAGAAGAGGATATCTGAAGGCCAAATATTTTAAAAATGCCCTTTGCCACTTCTTTATGAACTTCTCCCATCAAATAAAGTAGATTCAACATCGTTTGTTTCTAAATGTGCTGGAAATGAAAATAACTGCAGTTATTGAAGCTGTGGGAGGTACAATGGATATTTCAGCTGTAAGGGGATCAGAATGCCTGTTCAAAACTTCCCTTCAAGCTCTTTATAGCAGACAAATCCTCAAAAGAAAACATACTTTGTTAACTTTCATTTGAATGCATCCTGCTCCAGCCAGACAGCCCACTTAAAATGACACAGAGGTAGTAAATTCTTCTACTGATTGGTTAGTTGGAGTTTAACAGCTTGAACTTATCAGGAAAGTGATATGAACAAAAGTGTCGGGCACATCATCGTTTAGGCAATACCTCCTTCCAGTCCTCATGAACCTCTGAGGTGAAGCCTTTAATTACACTTTGCAGTAAAAGATGTGTCATGAAAACACTGGGAGATGGACAAAGGCCACCCAGAAGGGATCTTGCTCAACAAGCCTTGCATAGAGTTATCCCACAAGAAACCCTCTTAACGTGAATTATTTCAATAGCTGAGGTGGTGCATGGGTCCGTGTTTTTCCAAGATAGTGTTTCCTTCAAAAAGTCCCTTATGAGGAAGAAACAACAAGAGATCTTGTCCTCAAGATACTTCCAATATCTAGCAACTGAAAGATGATGAGAAGCACAGATTTCCTGTTCTATTCTTCTGAAAAATGGCACCCCAAGGCATTAAAATGCCCATGGAAATATGGAGGGCCAGCTTTTCACAGGCACTCACAACACACAGCGCTGAATGGAGAAATTCTCAGTTCCTGTTTTCTGGCCAATCCATTTAGGCTGCTGACTTTTGGCTCTGAGTCCCTCCAGAGCTCAATGGCTTGCTCCCAATAACATGCACATGCACTAAGCCTGGCATTGTCAGACAGCTAAAAGCTGATCAGAAGCATTTGTAGGTTTGGATATTTGTTTGATGCTACAGTCAACCTTAGAATAATTGCCTCTGAAGAAATAGGAGTAAATAACACACATCCAGTCTGGCCAAAAGCATTTTATCAATGCCAAAATCTCCACAATGGACAAGGCTGTACAACAGGCAAGGACAATTCCTCAAAGGCAACTGTGATTTTTGCATGAAAGAGTAACAAAGCTCAATTAACCAATTAAATTGTCTGCCAAGAGACTAAGGAATTCACTGTACAAATATATACAAAATTAGGCTAGATGAAAAGTGAAGAGGTCTGGTGAGAAAAGGTGGCCTCACAAGAAAACAAATACTATGGGTGTTCGTTGGTAAGGCAGCCCCAGCTCTGAAGGGTCAAGGGAGACCACAGGTCATGAAAGGGCTGGAGAGACAGACATTTAGGCCATCTCAGTGATGGTGGTCATTTAACACTCTGAAATAAAGCACAACATGGAAATCACCAGTCACGTATGAGCTCTCTGTGTTGGGCATGAAATCAGAGATAAGACATACCTTAGGCCCTCTTAGGATAGGATGTTATCGCAGGAGATTCTCTGCATGGCACTGCAATCTTCGGCTTAGGGCAGAGAATCCAATATGACAAAGTTTAACATTACATGTAAAGCTTCCTGATTTAATCTCACCTCCTTTGTTTGCCTGGTTTGCTTTCCAAAATGCAGCTTTAGCCCCTAATGAAACCAGATAGCTTTATGAAAGGGAAATAATTCCTGAGCAACCTGACAGCATTCTATTATCACATGGCTAGAGCAGAGAAGGAAGGGAGAACTGTGGGTATTGTTTATCTTGACTTATGCAAAGCTTTTGACAGGGTCTTCCACAGTATCCACACAGACAACACATGAAATATGGAGCAGAGAAAGGGACAGAGAGCTGGGCTGGAAATGAGCTGCTCTCTGGCTCAGAGCTGTGGCCAGGGACACCAAGTCCCTGGAGGTCAGTCACTGGTGGTGTTTGTGTGGCTGAGGGCAGAGCTGGGCCCACATTTAACACCTTTATCAGTGACCTGTGTGCTGGGACACGGGGCACCTTCCCCTGTGTGCAGATGATGTGTGAACACCAGCTGTGCTGCCATGGAGAAGCACGAGGACAGGCTGGAGAAATGGGCCAGCAGGAGTCTCATGAAGCTCAGCAGCAATAGAATCATCTGGGCACCAACTGGCTGAAAAGCAGGTTTTTTGAAAAAGCCCTGGGCTACTGAGCACCAAGGCACCAAGGATGTTTGTGTAGAGCAGTGCAGCTCTACAGCAAAGAAGGCAAAATCCTCCCTGGCTGGGGCAGAGTGAGCAGTGCCAGCACACTTCTGGGACTCTGTGCTCACTGCTGAGCTCCCCAGGACAGGAGACAGGGAGACACAGGAGCAGATCCAGCAAAAGGCCACAAAGACGAAAAGGCCTTCCAGCATCTGACTGATAAGGAGCTCCTGAGAAGATTGTGGTGGTCCAGTATGGAGAAAACAAAGGTTGGGGGGGTTGGGCCAGGGAGGGCAAATAAAAATAAATATTTTTATTGATGGGAAGGATTAAGAAGATAGAACCAGGTTCTTCTTAGCAATATCCAGTAACAAGTGGCAGGATATTGGACAATGGGCCCAAATTCAACAGAAGAACATCCCATTCAAACATAAGAGAACAGTTTTTTGGGTGGGGGGCAAACACTGCAATAGGCTGCCCAGAGACATTGTGGAGCCTCCATTCTTGGAGATAACCAAAATGCTGATCACATATGGGCAACCTGCTGCAGCTGATCCTGCTTTGAGCAGAGGAGTTGAGTGAACTAGGGTCTTGACATTTCTTCCAACCTCAACTATTCAGTGAAAGCATGCCAACCATGATCAGAATCTATCAAAAATAGAGGGATCCATAAAGAGTCAAGTTTCTGAGTACATTACTAAGAATGTATTTAGTGCAGCTTTCACTTTTACCTTGAGGCACTCTGCAACTTTTCATCAAAGTAAATGTAACTCAGATACATGTACCAAAAGAGAAGCCAACCTCATGGCTGACAAGTGTAACATTAAATAACATTGATGTCCATGATGCAGGAGGTGGTGGTGTTAAACACAGAAAATTTTGATTACACCTTTTCACTGCAGTGCACTTGCACTGTCTTGAGCCTCACCACATGTTTGTAATGGATGTTTGTGTACAATCACATGCAGATCTCTGTGTACTTTAAAGAGACTGTTCTCCTCTGTGGTTTACATAATTTGCTTGCTATTTTTGGCAAAATCTGAGGTATTTAATACTTCACGTCTACCAATATTCTCCCAGCTTTCCTCTCCTTGTACAATACCTCTTCTTTGTTTCTGATTTTTCTCTTTCACCTTTTACTCTTCCCAGTGTGTGATTCCCAGTCAGTTGACATCTCATGACAGCCATAACACATTTGAAAACAATCCAGCAGTCCCAGTCCTGTCAGTTCAGTGCCAAAGACAGCCACTCTGTGTACAATTTGGCAGAGGCTAATCTAGCTCTTCCCATTTGTTTTCCACTTTTTTTTTCTTTTTTTCTTTTTTTTTCTTCTTTTTTGGCAGGGTGGTGACACAGGGTATGTGAAATAGGTAACTGTGAATCAAAACTTAGGGGAAAAAAAAGCCAGAGCCTCTTACTCTGAGGTTCAGAGATGCATAATTGCATCTAATTGCATTGCTGCTAATTCCAGACTTGGTCAGCAGTGCAGCAAATCAAACCAGGGTAGCTCAAACATACAAAGAGTTACAGAGAGACTCCAAAGTGTCATTAAGCCCCCTAAACCAGCTGCAGGTCTGTAGGTCTGGCTGGCTGTAGATCTGCAAACACTGCCTCTCTTAGAGGGAAACTCATCCCTAAGCTCCAAACTAATCTTCAGAAATAAATTGACAGGAAGAATATGAGGCTAAAGGAAAATCTGCAGGAGTAGTGACCATTCCAGTACAAGCAGTGTTTGCAATAAATCCTCCAGTAGTTTGTACTCTTCACTGCAGATGTCCATAAGCTATTTGCTTGTTTTCCCAAGGTATTCAAGATATCCAAACATCTTCTATTTTTTTTTCCTGTAAATGCTGATATGAATCGTACGGACAAAGTAAACAGAGTACTCTGCTAGTTTCCCTTTTTACAAATGAGCCATAAAATTGTCCATTAATCAGTCTTGCTTCCCCAGGGGCTGGGCTGCATTGTTGAGGTTTCCTTTTCCATTTCTGACCCCTGTTTAGTTGAGGAGATTACAAAAGAGGATAAAAAAATAGGCCTTTGAAAACTGCCCTGCTCTCCACAGCCCTTGGGCAGTGCTGTTCAGTGGTGGAGAGTTCTAAATTTAAACACTCCCTATTTTTCAGCCTCCACCTTTGAGTAAAATAAGAGCCCTATCATGGTTCCTTCACCTTCCATCCAGAGAACACAGTGTTCCTATCTATTTAAATTATTCCAACAAGTTCCTTAGAACAATAAAAAGGCCCTTAAGGGTCTTCTGGGGTAAGTATCTACAACCAGAGAACTAATGAAAAGCTGAATTTACTGGGAATCTGGCATTTCAGAGCTTTGCCTCCTGCTAATTCCCGAGAAAGGTGTCAGCTCAGGCAGTGCCTGGATTTATCTGGGGGGCATGTCCTTTTCAAACAGGGCAGGGAGGGGTGCACATCCCTGTCTCTCCTCCCTGTGTGCTGGCTGTGGGCACAGGGCAGCCAGCAGCCCCCCTGCACAGGGATCCCTGGAGATCCATCCAGCTCACGGCCCACGACAGCCACGTCTGTGCCTGGTTTTGGAGGGGCACAGTGGGAATGGGGTGCAGGCGTCATCTCAGGGGCCACAGGTTCTGCACCTGACTCTGCAATGGTTTTTAAAATGAACAGAAAGGTCTTGAGGTTTACACATGAGCATTGGAACTGGTGTGAAACAGCACAGAATGATCAAAGTTCCCCAAAGTGCACATGAGCACATTACTGTAGATCTGGCCTCCAGCTGTCATAGATTTGTCATCTGAAAGCTAAAGCCTTTGTCTTCTAGGCATTAGATAATTTAATACAAATTTACCAATTCATCTTGACAAAAAATTAAAACTTGGGTTCTTATATTGCCTCTTCTGCCTTGCCTGTCTTTCACTCTCTGTCACACATTTGGGGGGAGATGACATAAGCTCCTTGCAGGGGTATATTTTTAGCTGAGCAGCTTATTTAGCATGCAAACCAAATACATAATCAAAGTGGCTTGGGTTTGTTTGGGTTTTTTGTTGGGTATTTTTTTTAAAGGGAAAGTCATCTCAAGGTTGACTTAAAAGCCAAACAGCTTTATCTCACCAAAGTCTCAGTTAAGTGCTGCAGTGTGCAGCCCGATGTGTAAGACGAGTGCTTTTTCCAGTGAGGCTGTGTTGATCTATGATCTAATCTAGGCTCTTTAAATAAGCTTTTAAGTATGTAACTAAGAACCTCTTTATCTGTTATTAATATCTCGTTCTGTTATCACTGCAAGCAATTTAAATATACTGGTTATATCTGATGAATTCCTCTACATATTTCCTTGCCTCTCAAAAACATACAAGGCTTGGTAAGGAATTTTTTTTTTCCCTCCACATTCCTTATGAGCTCAGTAGCACTCTGACAACATTAGCCTCATGCACATAAAACCCTGAAATGTCTGGACATGCATGCAATGTGACTCACTCACACCTAGTGAACAAGTTCTCTCATTCAAAGGCTACAGAAGTGTGAGTTTCTTGAATCACTGGTTTTATTAGTACAAACATGTTGAACTTTACTAACATACCTTTTGACATTATTGGTGTACCTTATTTTATACATCTTAAAAGACCTTGGCAGGTATTCCCCAGTTAATTTAATCAAGATAGCATTCGGGGGAGAAAATAAAATACCACTAAATCATAAAGGGAATTTCTCCTAATCTCTCTCACTTTAGTGGTGGCTGACCCAAGCAGGTACCTGCCACATAACCTGGCTTTCTCTCATGGGGGTTTATTTATTCCTGCCTAAAGCCAGCTCTTACTCCACTTCAGTCTGAACTGTGGGAAATGTCTGGAGTTTTCACATACTGTTAGGGAAGCCCTGTGTTCTGAATGAAACCTAAAGCAATACTCATTATGGATATTTGCATTGGCTTCTCTGTCACCAGGAAAACTGTTCTTAAAAAAGAGCAAATGAAAGAAAAGCTTCTGGAAAGAATTAACTGCCTTGGGAACAGTAGCTGCCAAGTCAGCTCTTAACTTGTGCATCCAGTTGCCACAGAATTTGATCAGCTCTACAGCACATTGCATCTGACTTACCCTGTTGCATCCCAGAATTGCCAAGCCTTTTGTTGTGGACCAAAAAAAAGATATCTCAAAGGTCACATTTTCCCTTTTAAAATCTTCCACCCCAAGGAAAGGTGTTTCTTTTCTTAAACTCACAGGCTGCTGCAATGACAGATATTTAGATTTGTGGTGAAATAAATGAATATGCGGAAGTTAAAATCAGGATCACAGTTCTGTTCTTGCTTAAATAAAACTACCCAATGAAGTATTTTATTCTGACCTTCAGCTGACTTATCAACAATTTACTTAGACCTACGCTTCTTCAGCAGGTATTGGGTAGCTGTGAATTTTCTGTGCTAGCTAGGAAGACTTAAGCAAGTTTTGACTTTGTTAATAAGGAAGTGCCTTTAGACAATTTCACTCACAGCCCCCATTCCTCCCCCCAGCTAAGTATTGCAAAACTGGCTGAGTAATATGATCCTGATGCCTTATTTATGCCAAGTCAGTGACCAAAGGCAATTAAACTAAACAAGCAGATGTAGAATGAACCCAAGAATCTCCTCCTGCCATGTTTTTATATGAAGATATAAATCCAGGAGGAATTGTCTGAAGGCTGTAATTCAGCAATATCTGGTTTTCCATTGTTTAGAGATTCAAGAAGAGTCATTTCATGTTGTTCACACTGACATACTTATGCATGCACACATCCTTATACGTGCATGCACACACACAGAACAGAAAACAAGAAAGCATGGTTTCAAAAAAATCCAACTATGACATCAATAAAGCAGAAGGTGCAGAGCTTGGGAATGCTAAGCCCCATGCTAACAGATTTTGTACTCATTCCTTTGTGAAAACAGACCTGTGAATTGTGTGCCACATTTTTAAGGCACATTATTTTCTCTTATTTTATAACCCTGACTCAAAATAGTCTCATAAAGGTTCCTATCACAATTTCATGTACCACCAAATTGTGATATGTCAAACTCTAGACAAGAAAGCATTGAAACCATAAATTCCTTCAATACTAGGTCTGATTTTCAGAAAGATATTTCAGCTAATTCCATCCTAATACATAAACTCTAACCGGTAGAAAATATAGTGCACATTATAGTATGGGCTTCTGAAGCAAGCCCCAGCAAAAGACCCAAGGATATAGTTAATTCTTCCTGACAGTCACCAGGAATGAGTGAATTCTGTACCAACATGTCTTGCCTCCTCTTTCTAAATCCATTTTATAATTGTGAAATGTCTCCTTCATTGCCCTCTTGCTTCCAGTAATGACTTAATTTTTTCTTTTTTTTTTTTTCCCTCTCTCCTTTTTTCTTTTAAATTCCTTGCTTTGTTAACAACCTTTACAATGCAGAGGGTCTTGCTGGAAAAAAATACGCCTGGAGCCTTCATATCATTTGCATGCCATTTTAAATACATTTACATCACATTTTAATCAAGCAAAATGCAAACACATGGTTATAACTTTTTATTTATAGAGTTCTTATAAGGCACTCAGCAAAACATACAGACAAAATATGACCTCAGGGCTGAAAAGGAAAAAGTATCAGTGAGACGACTGTCAGCATGTCTTGAAAATCCATCTGATAATTGTCCTGCTTTACATATAGCTATTATTGTTAGAGGCTGTTTAGGAATTTGTAATGTTTTGATTGAATCAGTTTTATGATAGAAAAAGTCTGTCTGCAAGTACCCACAGAGTAGCTCCTGCACAGAACACACATGACTCTCAGTTCTGGATGTCACCTGGCAGATATCTGCTGGGGCAGAGATGCTCTGAGGCACGGGCAGATTCTTGACAGATCTCATGTGATCCTCACCCTCAGATTTCACAGTTCTGCTGAAAATAACACCCAAGGTACCCTGACATCTATTGCATCTCCTCAAATTGCTGTGATCGAGTTCAGCCAGCTACATTTCTCACTCCCTGGAAATAAGCTGCTGGTGAGGGAGAAGGGTCACTGCAATGAAGCTGGCCAGGAAGAAAGTGTTCTGCTCTGCCTCACACCAATGAGCTTGTCACCCACAAGTCTGCCCACCCAGCCCCTGCAGCAGCAGCAGCAGCCAGGAGCTCCACTCTTCCCCTCCCCATCTCCCACCCTGAAAATGCAATTATTGCACTGGCTCGCTCTCCTTTGCCTTCCAGGTTAAGGATTGGTGTGATCTGCTGAGGGAAGTTTATGGGAGCTCTGCAGGTAACAGAAAGCTCTGGAGAGGTGGGAATGAAATGCAAATTCCAGAAACCAAGGAGTTCATACAATATAATCTCTACAGTTACAGGTACAGCAACAACACTGGAGAAATTTTGTAAGGTCGTGCTTAAAAAAATCAAGCAATGCCAGAATTAAGGCTATCAGAAGAATCTTAACCCCTTTAACCATGTAGATCCTGATGATTCTCAGCACTATACAAAAAGCCTCCATGAAAGCCTGTGACAGGAATTAGACCTGATTGGACATCAGATTTTAACTACACCAAAACTGTTTGTGTGACTCATGCAAAAATTTAAAGCTGAAAATTTCTGCAGAATTAAAATCCTGAAACAATTTTCTCCAAGATATTTTCCAAAATGTGACATTCCCCAAATGAAGTATCTTGATCTGATTTCCTCCTGGGCTCTGGAAGAATGAACAGACTGAAACTGTGAAGATTCTTCTCATCTCAGAAACTACCCACAAATAAAGCTGAAGAATAGGTTTCATGTTCAATAGGTCTGTCCATCTTGAACAACTGTCTCTTCTGCTCAGAAGGACAGAAGAAGGTACAAAATACCATAATTTTTTTTATTATTATAGTAATGCTAGGTACAAAGGAGATAGTTTTAATGTGCAAGCTCCACAAATATCTGCCTCAATTTTACAAGCAATGCTATGAGGTTTAACAGGTATTTGTAAAATGTTTAGCCATTCCTATTTGAAGAGTAATTTTTAAGTATTATTGTTGTAGAAAACAACAAAAGCCACAGATTTACTAAAGGCATGGAAACTCTGGGAAATACATAAGAAAAAAGGTGAAAACCACTGCAACACTTCAAAAAGCACTGCTTCTAAGGCCACCACTTACTGTTCTGTGGTTCATTTATCTTTTTGATTTTCCAGTCTTGAAAAAACATCAGTGTTTCAGACATGTCTTATTCACCTGACAGAAATGCATAATCTAATTCTCTTTCAGGGCAACCAAGTAAATGAAACTGCTTCTGCACTACATAAAGTTTGCTTCAGGGCTTTAAGGACAGCAATGGTACAGGGAAAAATCTCTTCAAGCCTGCACTGATCTTCCAAGAAGGAAATCAAGACCTTCCTTTTTTGTTTTTTGGTTTTTTTTTTCTGGAAAATACAGGACATCTCTGGTGAACTAAAGCAGCCCTGGTGTGACTGAGCCAAATGATATCAGCCAGTGACTTTGGACTGCACTTTGTGTCTGCCCACCCTTCAGAGCCCATTTGCATGGAGGGGACAGAGAACTTGGTAGGGAGGGAGCTGCAAGTTAGGGGCAGAGCAGAGCTTTTAGAGGGTAGTGAGTTAAAATTGGTTCTTCTGTGCATTTCAGGTTTGGACTTTTGTTTTGTTTTGTTGTTGTTGCTTTGGTTTCTGGTTATGGATTTGGAGCTGTTGAGGTTTTTGAAAGGATGAAGAAAAAAACCAAAACCAAAAACAACTGTTTGTCACAACTGGAAAAGGAGAGCTCATAGAAATAAAATGTTATGAAGGATAGCACATAGCTCATCCCCTGTGTCACTACCACATTATCCACCTTTTCTGACATTTTTCCCCCCCTCAAGGACCAATCCAGCAATAAATATGTTCAGAGTTCAGCTATACTTGATGATCACTGGAATGTCACTCTGCTCAAATATCTTATTTGCAGCTCTTAGGATGCTGTTCTTTTCCCAGCTGCATTATTCATTCCCAGGTAAGATATGTTAGTGACCTCCACAGGGATATGTGGAGAGTTCCTTGGACTGCTGAGGGGAAACCTTCAGTTCAGGTGTCTTGTGACAGCAGCTGACTGTAGTGATGATGAAAAGAGCCAGGAAAAAGAAATACATCAATATATTCTTGAATTAACCCCTATTTTCTACAAGTTACAAACCACTTTTGGGTTATAAAAACTTAAAAGGTACCAGGTTGTTCATCTTAGTAAAAATCATGTTGTTATCTGGGAATTTTTACAGAAAATTGTAGCTCTGACTCAGTGAAAAGGTTTGGAAAAAGGGACATATTTGGCATTCCATGTTTTCTGAGTGGAATAAAAAATCATAAGAGATGTGACACAGTTCACCTACAATTCAGTATTTCAAACCCAGTTGCAGCTCATAGTTATGACTGAGCTTTGAAAGCTCAAATGAAATAACCAGATAGGCTGCATCCTGTTCAAAGTGGATAGTCATATCAGGCATCTAAACACTACTGCTGCATAATACCTCCATATTATTAACTGTTAAAAAATGCATGGGTTGAGCAGACAGTATAACATTGTCAGCACACAATTTTATCAAAATATTCACTGTTTTGGGTGTTTTTCTTTAAAATCCCTGTTGTGAAGGTCAGATTTCAAAACAATTTCTTACCTCTGCTTTTAAGTGAAACTTGATAGCTGAACCCTAACAAAAAAAATCAGAAACCAGCAAATGAGATGCTATAAAAACATATTGTTTTAAAACCTCTCTTGAAGGCAAAGACAATCTCATGATTATTATTAATAACTCTACATCAGTGTAGATCAAAGTAAAGGACAAAACTGCATTTTAAGTTGTGAAAGGTCACACTAATCTTGGTACCTGTACTTGCCAGGTTTATTTATATTTAATGCCACCCTGACTGCAATTTATAAAGGGCATCTATCTTTTTCTCATATAAAAATGTGAACACAATTTTAAGATTTATATAGAAGAGAAAGAAAATAGAAGCTTAAAACTTTGTGATTCATAAGAATAGGTTTATATTTAAAAATGAATTCTACAAGATGTAGTAAAAAATAAGTTGTATTTTAACCTGCTTTTCACTACAATTTTTTTTTTCTATGATTAGTCCAAATCTGAGAAATAACAGAGCATGCTATATTACCCTGTTCAATAAACTATGTGTCATCTGGGTTTTTGAGCAAAAAGATTAGCTTAAGGCTTA
The DNA here is from genome assembly GCA_013397195.1 of Hylia prasina. NCBI lineage: Eukaryota > Metazoa > Chordata > Aves > Passeriformes > Sylviidae > Hylia > Hylia prasina. Next base: position 790,470 of record VYXD01011669.1, on the reverse strand, counting down.
TAATAAAAATGTGGAATATCATGAACTGGGCAGGGGAAGGATTTGCAACACCAAGAGATTATTCAGTAATGGTAGAGGCAAGCAAATAACAGAAACATGTCTGTCATCAATAATACTGCGTTGACACAGGGAAGGTCACTTTTACCGGAATTTTCATTTCTTCCTCCTGGGAACATGAAACACATAAGTACATGATCATGTACCTGGAGGAGCAGCAATGCTGCCTGTGATCAATCATCCTTTCTGCCTCTTGAGTGGGAAGAGAAATTTTCAGGAGTTAACAAAATCGAAAAGAAATTAATTCATGTACAGGTCAAGAATTGCAATGACTGGCACTATAAGTCAAGTGTGAGGGGGACTGTTCAAAAGTCATTGAGCAATCACCTGTACCAAAACATGGCAATCATTCTGAACGTCTCATCAGGCAAAATTCTCAATAACAACCACATAAAAGACAAACACTGGATCTTTTTTCTTGACTTTTACAGGTTCAGTTGTGAGCTGGCTTTCTGTACTTCTGAAATTAGTCATTCAGTGATTTTTCCTGAAATTTTCTTGCTCCAAGGGTTGGGCTTTTTCACAAGTATTCTGTTACAGGTATATATGCCTCATCTTTCAAACTGGCCCTGAGGAAAGAAGTACCTAGAGAAATGTTACCAAATTTACTTTCTTTTATTTCTGTAACATGGTCTAGGTCTTTTCAAGATCTCCAAACCTCAATGATGGGCTTTATCACTGTTTAGAATACAGCTCAAGTCAAGCACTGTGAAGTAGGAAGAACAAGAAGTGAAATATGTCAACCAAAAAGGCTGAAATGTTTTTATATGTCTTGCTATCTATATTTGGTTGAAATATGCCATTTTGTTTAATATTTCAGCATAATTGTATTGGTATGTTTTCCTTCACTTGACTGAAGAATTTTAAACTGCAGGCAATGCAGAATGTTAAACACAAGAATTTTACGTTGTCAAACACCATGAAACATGCATACATATACAACTTCTATTTTAATTCCACTTTAAGAAAAAGCCAAGCACTTTTAAAGCCTATTTTGATTATTTCACCTTCTTGTTTTCTTCCTGGGTTGTGCTGAGAAAGACAAAATGTACCCAAATAATATTTTAAAGCCATCACTTAATGTTCTATCATACATCACCAAATATTTCAGTTCCCAGACCTTTCAGCAGTTATAGAGCTGTTATTTATGGCACTTGCTACTGGGTTTATACATTGATTATCAGAAAGGGAATAGGAGTTGGGCTTTCTTTTCTGGATTCTCTTCAAGAATGAAAGAAGGAAAAAACCCAAATATAAACAAAGAATGAAAGTGTTAACCTGACGTTGCTTAGTTGGGGTTGTTTTCCTTTCAGGTTCTCTTCTACAGACTCCCACTCTAAACACATCTCTAAGGAACATTTCTTAAGGTTAAACTGACAAGTGGCCTTGGTCTTCCTGGTTTTAACTATTTTAATTCTTCCATTATATCTACCACCAAAGTATTCTTCCTGTATTTATATACTGGTGTCAGGTCTTACACAGCTACACAAAACTGAAGTAATATTCAATTATCTCTTTCTTAACAGCTCTCCACTATCAAGCACCTGGGATAAGTACAGCTCCAAAGACAACACAGTACAATGTTAACTGAACTTTAATAGTAAATAAAAGATGGCAAGTGTTCTTTCTTCCCACCTGTCAAACAAAAATAAACACTAAAAGAGAAGTACAATCATTTCAGTTTAACAAAACATGAACAGTGACACTACATTTCAACATCAACAAGCAATCATTATCACATAGGCCAAGTTATCACAGGAGAAAGGAAAACAGATAAATCATTTAAAAGAAATGGCCTGTTACTAGAAACACAAACTCATATTTGACAACAGATAGCATCACAAGAAAGATCAAATTGCCATTCCCATAAGCACAGATTATAGAAGCAAAATGGAAGAGAGATGCTCCTCGTGATAATTAAGAACTGAAACAATCATATTGTAAATATTCATTATAGAAAGATAGCTTCACTCCTTAGAAAACATTTCCAGGTTGCAAATGTGTAATTGACTTTTTTTCCTTCCTTGTTATGAAGGATGAAAGACCCCAGCATCTGTTGTACTGCACAATCTCTCTGTTCACAGACTGAAAAGTTGGGCACTTAAAGGTGAAAATATGCAAGAGGCTTTTTCTCATTACTCATTTCTGCAGGTCTGTAAAACTGAAAGGATTAAAACTTTACATCCATTGATTACAAGCCTAGGGAAAAGGCTGGATTGGTGCAGTTAATACCCAGCTTCTTTTTAAATAGAAAGCCACAATGACTTACTCTGCCTACAGAAATAAGAGAATCGGGCTGGAAGAAGATCTCCAAAATGTGAAGGGCAAATCTCAAGACAATGAACTTTTGGGGGGATTTTTATTCCCATGGTGAGAAAACAGCAGAGGTGTTAATTGTGAACTACAGTTCAATATAAAGGCCCCACAGAGCACTTTGTACTCAGTTTTGTTTCTCATGAAAGGCCCGTTTTTTTCACCTAAAAATTCAATCTCCAACCCCTCTATTCCACTCAGAATTCATAGTTATGCCTAATCTGCTGCTTTTCTGGCTCACTTACAGGCCATGTTGGCAGGTAGTGAATGCAAAATAATTTTAATGGTGGAACCCCTGGGAACGGGAGCAAAAGTTTTGAGCATTTACAATTTCACAATGACGTATGGCCAGCTGTTAGATAAAATGGGCCTCCAGCAGTGGAGCCCACTGGAATGGGAACTTTGGCATGGATGTTTTCAACTCAGCAGTCTGCTAAAGAGGGAAGCCAGAGCAGCCAAAAACAAAAGGGCAGGATTGGTCTGGACGGGGAAACATCGTGAGGACATACGGGACTCGTTAAACCCGTCGCACAAGGAGAACTCCATCCCCAGTTTGGGGGCCACAAACAAAGTGAGGCCCCACAGAGCCTGAGGGCCCAACAGGAAGGCAAAGCAAATAAAATGGTTCAGAATTGCAGCAGGCAAAGGACAGAAACCGCTGGACAAGGACAATTCAATACATTGGACACTTTGTACAAATATGAAATTAATTTGGATCGAGTCCAGAGCGTATTTAGGGCAACACAATCAGACACTAATTCCCATCTTTTCTACTACTTACCGTCCCCTGAACAATAGCTCTAAGTGATGACAACTGGTGCCAAATTTAAAGAAAATGGACTCAATTCATTTCCCACTGAAATCAATAGAAATGTCTTCTTGTCTTCAGGGGAAGCCAGATTAATCCATTTGTGAGCAAGAGTACCTGCTCATAGCAATCTTATTATAGAACAATTAGAATAATTATAACAAACTGAAGAATTAGTACTGTAGCTAAGAAATAATAAAAACTACTGGTTTTAAATATGCATCATTCTCTCTTTGATACAAAAATAGCTATGATGCCTTATTTTGCATTCATTTCTTCCATCTCATTCAACTGATCAGTGGTTCCCAAGGTACCTGTTTACCTTGTGTTCCTCTACTTTGGTCTTCTCCATGGAAATGTTCCCTTAATTCTTTCAAGTAACACAAACATTATTTTCATTCCAGTGCCCCCCAACACACCCACAGGAACATTAAAATCAAAAACTGTGTCTGAAAAATCTTGTATTCATTGGTGTGTATAATTTCGTAAAGGAAGTAAGTGCCTTATAGAGCTGAACTCTCCTGAACTCCTTTGCAGGGGGTTCAATTGCACTTAGACAGGGAAGAGGATGAACATTTATCAGGAGGAAATCAACCAGGAGAGGCAGGCACCAGCAGCTACTTGTGTGTCTTCATCCTTGGAGGTTTTCAAGACCCAAGTGGTTGAAGTCCTGGGTAACCATGTCTCATCTCACAGCTGACCCTGCTTGAAACACGTTGGCCAGCAGATCACCTTTCCACTTGACTTATCTTGTTACTAACTCCACCTTCTTAATGTCTATCTCCCAGCTGACAGGAAAAAAAGTCAGCCAAACAGAGTTACCTCAGTTAAAAAAAAAAAAAAATTAAAAATCTGTATCTAGTGGATATGAGAAATCCTGTAGTCCATATGCCTTCCCCAGGGAAGAACCATGATATCTATAGCATTCCTGACAGGTCTATAGTTTACATTCCTCAAGATTTACTCTGCAGAATTATGGAGTCTCAACAACCTCTGCTAATAATCCATTCTGATATGCCACTATCCTCCTCAGGAAGGTTTATCTCAACTCTGTGTCTAAATATATTTTGCTACAGTAAAACTCCATAATTTCTTGCCCCATCTGCCAGACGTGGATGGAAGATTATTCCCTTCCTCTTTGCAGGATCTTGTTCTGCATTTTTCAATGAATCTCAATCTTTTATTCAGTCTGAACAACCCCTTGTATTAACCCAACTCAGTTATAAATCTAGGCTAGATGGTTTCCTTCAGAACTGGTGCTGTCCCAGATTCCTACACCAAATACTATTGCAGTTGATTAGACCTGCCTAAATGTGGGACTTCTCCTTTCTGGACTATATCCAGAATTTTCCAAGTACCATCTTCAGCTTTCCAAACAGTTCTGATTCCTAATTTGAATCTAAAAAAACATTCAAGTCCTTCATAAGTCTATCAATCTCTCTATTGCATCACCTGAAACTTTAATGAAACTATTGATCAGAACTTCAGAGTTATGTAACTAGGAGGAATCTCTCTCCTAACTTCCTTCCTTCATTTCAAGTCCATTTCCTTCCTTTCCCCCTCCCTGGGGCATTTACAGAGAATAGGCAACATACTAGAGGAGAAGGATTCAGCCAGTTCAGCAGACAGATATGTAATTTCACAGCAATAAAGGTCAAAATTCTGCCTTATTCTGAATGGAGGCAAAAACCTTGATAATATTCAGTTGTGTCTGAGTGCCTTCAATTTTACAGTACTGCCAAAAAAGCAATATCCCCTTTCTAACAGTGTAATGTCCCTTTTGAGACAATGCCAGAGTCAAAGCCACACCCACTAGTCTTAATGGGAAGGTTCACACATATGTATATATGGGAATTATTATGACTATCGAAAATGAAAATATTGCTAATGGAATTCCAAATGGGAACTTGGCCTTTTGGAATAGAGATTGAATATAGAACTGAAGATCACCCACTGCTCAAGTTATAGCTAGATGCAGTTGACTCTGGTTCTGGTCAGCAGCACACAGTAAAAAAGTATCTCTAATTAATAAAAAACCAAGAACAATTTTAAAAAACACAGAATGCTCCTCCAGCATTCCAGTTTTAGGTTAGGCTTAGTGCAGTTTATTATGGTTTTATCAACTAGGCTGACAACATAACTAGGTTATCAACAGTTCAACTAGGCTGACACTGGAGAAAAAGAGGATTACAGAGGTGGAGACCTCAAGAAACCTTTACATAAAGATTTAATTACATTACCTGTAAATATCTATCAAGGACAGCAAAACATCTTTGCTATTTTCCATCCTATTTAGCACTAAGGACACAGTATTTTTCTTTCCCCTCATCAGAAACTGAGTTTGCTCTCTGCACCCCAGTCAGGATTGACTTTGTCAGATAGTCCATGATATATAACATTGCTGCCAGGTGCATTGTTTTCCTCTGCAGCAAGGAGTCTCTTCATGTTCCCTGAGTGTATCACGTGCTAAAAGGCATCTGCAAAATCTCAGTGAAGGAGAAAAGAGATATTCAGAGAAAAAATACTCTTTAGATATAATTATAAAAGTGCTCAACTATATAGACAAATATTCTTTTAAAAATAATTTTAAAAACAGAAAGGAGGAAGATTTCTGAGGCTCTCAGATCAGGAAAGCATTTTCCACTTAGTTTAAAGATCACAGGCTTGTCCTGGCACCTCATAGTAGCAATACAGGCAAAATATCTCAGGGTATCTCGTCCCTTTCCACAAGGTTTTCACAGCAGCTCTGGGGTGAAATAATGACAATCTCACTTCCCTGTTGCCAACCCTTGCCCTTTTTTCCAGAGCATTATAATGATTTAGCAGCAATCCAACAAGCCTAAACTAAAAATTATTTAGCTGAAAAACAAAGGATGGGTGTTTGCCAGATTTTTTGAAGCCAGATCAATTCTTCAGTCAGGTTTACCACTTTCTCATGCAAGAGCTTGTGCTAGAATAGCAGGCATGAACACAAAGGTTAAGAGTGTATGGGTTGTATTATTAGCCAAACACTAACTGCAGTGTCAGAATCCCAGAAGACACATTAGCATGTTTGGAACAGTAGGTTGGTGGGAGGCAGGATTCTGTCGCTGAATTTAAACATGGTCTCACTCACACTAACTGCACACCAACATGCTGCTCTCAATTTTCATCCCTGTAAGAGGAAAAAAATCAAGACCAATGAGTTAATGAAATGTCGGGTGAAGAATCAGCTAAACATGTCAAAATGCCACAAAAAATATTGCTCCCCGAAGAGAAAGAATCAAAAGTTCACCAGAAATGGCATATGGCTGGCAATCATGATTAATAATCAAAGAAAAGGAAAAAAATATCTTCTCCCACCCCACAATTCAGTCAGATTGTTTCCTGGCTACCACTCTAAAATGATAAATTACATATACTACAAAAGATTCCAAAATACATATGTCAGTCCTTCAATTTCAGGTTTATTTACTGTCTTCTCAAAGATGCAGGCAACTGAAGAACCACCCATACAGCTGAACTTCAATATCATTGAATCATTAAAATAACAGCAACTGACTTTTAACCATAAAGATCAAATCTAAATCTCACCTCTTCTTAAATGTCATTCTGCTATCATCCCTCTCTTCATTATTTTCTTTTTCCACATCATGTTTTTCATTATTGATTCTCTTCAGTGAGCATAGTTCTGCAAGTAATTTTAGGGTGTTTTAGTTAATTTTCTTTGCCCAGCTCAGAATCACATACAGTGTGTCTTTCTGTAAGAAACCTACTTAACAGGGTCAACAGACACTGGTATGACACAAGTGTGGAATCCAAACACCTAACAGGCTGGTGTACAACATAAAAAAATGCAACCTTCTCACTGTATAACCTTATTATGAGATAGAACTGATATGGAATGAAACAAGATGGATTTTAATATGCAAAAGACATTCTCTCTGCTGGATTACAGTCCTTGTATTTAGAAATCAAAATAGATTTCAAGTGGATAATGAAACTCTGAAGTTCTATCTTTTTATAAAAGGTCAGCTCACTATTGATGTAAATCAGCTGAATTATATTCCATAGCATAACATTTATCTGCATCAGTGGAGGATCTGTAAACACAGGGACAATAGTCTTCAGTCTAGGAATGAGGAGCTCAAAGTTTAGTTCCCAGCTGTGCCAACACTTTTCTGCAAGATCTTCAAATGCAAATCCCAGAACATCTATTTTTGTTCCAAAAAATGAAGCAAAACATTTCTGGATAGTGTATTTAAATTGTAAGCCACATGAGGCAAGACAAACACTGTTGTTATCAAAATGATAGAAACATAGTACTCATCCCTTTTTGTCTCCAACTACTAATCTGGTCTCTGTGAGCTAGTCAAATAAACTCTGTGATTCACCCTGGGATCCTGCCTGCACCAAAAGAGATTCCAAAGAAAACTTGCTCTAAGTCATTTCCAAATCTGTGAACCTCTGCACCACAAAAGGTTTCAGAGCCAGCTTGGAAAAGTGGCTTTCGTATTTCCCCCAGTCAGGTGGAACCCCAACCAGACTCTAACACAGCTGATACCTGTACCTGCTGTTCAACAAACGCAGCCCCCGCCTTTTGATGCCCGTCAAATCTGCTTATTACTGTCCAAAGCCATTTCACCTAACATCTAAGCTCCTTCTGAGATCCTTCACAACTTCCTCCCATGTTTTCTCTTCAGTTACTTTTTGGACTACCTGTTTCCAAGATTTCAGCTGACATAAGACGTAGCCCTCAGCCATGATTTACAGCTTAAATTCTCTCCAAATTCCTTAGCCAAAATACTGCTACTCTGAACCTTGTGATTTCAATGCTACTATCTACCTTGAGTGCTAGATATTTTCAACTTCTCTTCAGTTCTGCCTCCACAAAAACAAAAAGGAGAGTGCAAATACTCCTTTAAACGTTGAAGAAGGAACTACTATGACAAATGCAAACACAACAACATAGCCTACAAAAAGGCCAATGAATTCACTTCAGGTTGCTGATAGGCCCAAGAAAGCTGTTTTATTTAGTCTGAGATGAAAAAGACAAAAAATACGCAGTTTTTCTCAAAAAAGCAGCACTTTAAAAGGTACTTAAATGTAATAGCTTGTGCTCCTGATCTGGGGTTACAGAGATTAAGAAAATTATACCCACCTTCAAAGCTCAGGCACCCAGGGAATTCAGTAAACCAGTGAAAGATCTGACAGATCTTTCAAACAGGGTCATGTGAATGAATGCACTTGCAATCAGATGGCATAACTGTGATAGCAGAGAAAGGAATCTCAAGTTTCCTGAAAGCTATTAAGCTTAAATCATATCTTCCTCCAGATAAAGATCCAGGATAATTTAAACACCAAGTCCATATGTCCTATGTTTTTTCTTAGGACAGGGCCAGGAAGAAATACTGACATCAAACTTCCAAGATTAACTCATCTTCTACTTTTTCTTTCTCCCTTAGCCTGAGAGAACAAAGCCCCTGTACTAAACCATTTACAACACTGCATTAGAATTAGAAAAGAGCAGATTGCCAGACAGTCTTAGTAAAAAACCCAATGTGAATGTCATCTACATGGAGCAGATTGTTAAAAATCAATCGGCCTGAACTTGTTCACACAGAAAAAATTACATAACAAGAAAAACTAGGCAAGCAAATAGCAGCAAAAGATGCTTAAAATATTCGCACAAAGAAAGGGGTAAAAATCTCTTAAATGATCTGCTGTGAATTGCTCTGCTCCCAAGTTTCAGCACTGAGGTATGTTCTACCATTTAAGCAGGAAAACCAAAGTAATTCTTACATACCTCAATAACTTTGTACTAATATGCAAGGTCTGGAAATCAAGCTGAGATCTCATGACAGGACTGGAATAAATAGAGGAAATATTTTATTACTATAATGATTGGCTATACTGTTAGGGATAAATCAACACTGAAACTTCATGAGTTTACTTCCAGTTGGGCAACAACTTATATAATGCACCACATGTCTATAGCACAATAGGACAAACCTGCTCCTCTTCTCTCATTCCTTTTAACAGGGTTAAACTCAAATTGATTTGCCAAATGTCTTGGCTTATGTCATCCACAAAGCAGCATCCACAGCTCTGATTTTTGAGAAATTGCTCAAGATTCCAAGGAGGTGAAGAAGTATCAGCCCAGCTGCACGTGAGGTGTAACACCTGGCTCACCCTCACAGAAGTACTCAGAAACAACAGTGACTTACACATTTGCAGAATAATCTGGCCCAATCAGGTGACATAAATCAAAACTGTAACTGCTGTTTTCTTTCAGCAATAATAACCAAACCAGCTCACTGCACCCCAGCACAGGCTCCTGGGGATAAAGCACCCAGGGGAACCTGGAGAGGAATGTACTTATGAGTAAAGTTTAGGAAAAAAACTGTGTAACCAGTTTCTTTAACAAACTAAAAATTGTATTCACTTAATAAAATTCTTCTCATTTTTTCGTTAGGAACCCACTTGCAGCCCTGCAGGCATGAACCCCTCTCCCACCCTACAGCATGGGGCATCCTGGGTTCCACAGCCCTCCTTCCCTCCTGCTTGTGGGAACTCGAGGGAGACACCTCATTTCTCCAGGGCAAAAACTTTTCATTTCAGCACTTAGGAATCAAATCCATCTTTTCTTCAACTTTTATCTCAAACTGCTTCATAAATCTCAGTCAAACTCAGAAATCATTTTAGAATGACTGAAATAGTATTTCTTTGGGAATTATTTTCTGGGAAGAAATGAAATTAAAAATTAACAGTTCCCCTCTAAATAAAACAGCCCTGTAATCTCTTTCTGGCTATGCCACAAGCCCTTTTGTCTGCTTAGTTATTCAAATTCTCTTTGCCTGACTTGTCTTATTGTTCAGACACTGATCATGATGCTGCTGGTCTCCAAGGGTGCTACAAAGCTGCACTAATAGTCACTAATATCAGCAGCCTTTGAGACTTCTGTATGGAAGATATCATGGAAATGAAAAAATTAAGGTTTTGCACTGAGCAGCAATAATTTCTTTTACTCCTTTGACAATGAGAAACAATGTTGTCTTTTATATTTTGACAATGAGACAGAGAGAAGAATCAAATATACAGAGCCACATTTAATTCCAGATAAACTGAGAAAACAACTGATCAAAAGGAGTATTGCTGGATTTCATAAACATTCAAATTTTCCTTCTGTCCAAAACTATCATTCTATCAAGGTTTTAACCTTTGCTGTAGAAATTTAAATATTTATTTTATGGTAACTTGACATTTGGTGACAACGAGGTACAATCTCATTTTAAATTGTTGAGAATGAGAATTTAACTGAGATTTAACCAGAAATATACATGAGAAGTGATTGCTATGTTTGTTGGCAGAGGCCCCACCTAGCAGCTCCACCATCCTAGCGTGCAAAACTCTGCAGTAGAGGAACCATGATGCTGTGCAGAGCTCTCTGAATTGCCTGTAAGAAGTCATTCAGACCATGAATATTTATGCTGCTTTTTTTTTTTTTTTTTTTTTTTTTCAGATTAATCAGCAACAGATGACATTTTTCCCCCAAAGGGTGACCCAGCCCTTCTGCTGTGGTGGATGGTGCCCTTGGCTGACCACATTTCCCATGGAAGGCCAGGGACAAGAGCCTGACGTCAACCTCCAGAGGCACTGGACTGCCTCCATAAATGTCAGCCTGGGAAGGCAGCAGGGATGCAGCAGGGCTTGCACACATTGCATGGTTGAGCTGATGCAGGTGCTCATAACTTATTGCAGATGGAGATATAAATTGCTGACATCTCTCCCAGGACCACAGCATTAAGTGTGTGTGCACGATTCCATATGTAAGAGTTTGAAGGCACAATGACTTCCTCAGGAGAAGCATCATTCAGGGAACTGAATGGTGGAATTTTTTTTCTTTCATCTGGAGGGAAAGGGCCCAAAGGAAAAGAGTGATGAGATGTTTGTTTACAATTTTTAAATGAGCTTCTAGAAAAGAATACTGAAACATTTGTGTCCGGGAAAGGAGAGGCATTGTGGTCTTTATTTTTATCACTTAGCAAGCCAGTGTCATGAATAGAGGAAGGGATCTTCACCATGCACCAATACAGGTGTTACAGGATTAGGAAATCTGTCTCTTGCCTCCAGTTTGAATGAGGGAGGCATTGAATGGGTTCTACAAGAGCCTAAGTTAAAATGTCATCTGTTTAAATTGCAACTGTGTCCTTCCAGTTTGAAACGTAACAGACTTCATAAGCTTCATATAGTTAAACTCAGGAAGATAAACCACCCACAACTTCAATCTATGATTTCAGGGAAGAAATTGCAGGAGATTGTGAACATAAGAATATCTTTGTGTGACTCTAGGAATCCCTACAGACCCCCTTAACCCTCCAAATGCTAAATAGTGAAGAAAGTGCTCAGTTAAGCTGGAAACAGCAATTTTACCCAGCTGTTTGTGATTCCTAAATGTCACCATCCTACAAGAAATGTTACCAAATTGTCCATGCAGCTGCCCCCTGTACCCTCTCACTGTATCCTGCCTGCCAAAGCATGCTGAGACATCCAGACACCATCCCACATGCACAGAGATTAAATCTGCTTTTCTAGGCTAGGAAGCCTCTTAGCATCACTGGGGTAATGCTTGGATTCAATGCAGGAGTGATGCAAGAGCAATGGAAGTTGTTCTACAGTTAACAAATATATTGGCATTTAATCCACCAAACATCATAAACACTAGTGCAAATATTTTAATAAGCTACTGTGTAGTCATTAAATATTGAAATCTGTTCTTAATTAAGTGCTTCGTTTGACATAATAATCCTCATTCTCAATGCAAGATTTAGCTGCGTTCCAATACAAGGGCAGCAGTGTGACACGATGTGTTGGACCATCTGTGTTTACAATCACTGACTTTTCCAATGTATATATGAAAATGAGGTCAAGCCTGGAACAGGTTGCTTTATTTAGTTGGAAGATAACTCAGGCTGTTACTAGACACCAAATCCATGACTTTTCAGAAGTCTGACCAGTTACAGAAATGAACTGTTCTGTTGAAATAACACTTCTGAAAGTTTTTCACATTTCTTGGAAAATGATGCAGTGCTGGAGAAGTACTTAAATGTATCCTTTATTTTTGCTGCTACAAGTACCTGTGGCAATGTGTATGCTGAAAATTAGAGGAAAATAGAACAGCTACGGTTTTCAGGATTTTATAAATTCTAAACCATGTCCCCCATGGACTTTTAACCCCTCTTTGTTCACTAGGGCTGTACCTTCAAGCACAATTTAGACAATGTACAATTTCACTTTTAAATTTACATTTCCAGGCCCATTCCACTTTTCAATATCCTCTTACTCATTTTTTCTAAACCGAAGAATAATTAATGACAGATTAATGGAAGATACAGCTGCACAGGCATTACCAAAAACAGTTTTATCATGCCAAAAACCTTCCCATCCCAAATTTTACTTACTTTGCATTAGTAAGGATATCACTACTGAAAGACGCCAAACCCATGGATAGGGGAGAGGTTTGTCATGGCAAGGGAAGGGGGACAAAGACATCAGAGCACTGTGGAGAAGTGTTCATGCTAAAATCTACAAGAAAACAAAGCCACTGCTTGTGGGAACTGCGGCCACAACCACGTGTGGGCTGTGGGAATTCATATGGAAGGCAGGAGCTCTCTCAGCTTCCCGTGGGCACCAGAAAAATTTTGTAGTCTGAGGGATCACTTCCTGCAAACATACCAGCTTTAGCTACCTTTACAACTCTTCACCTAAGGGCAATAAACCTCTCAGAACCTCTAAGAACAGCAAATGGATTTGGGAGAATAGCTTTCAGTGCTCACAACACACACATCCCCACACTGCCCAGGAGCTGCTTTTCATGCTGGGCTAAGACACACCAGGCACTGGGCTTCTGAAACCCAAGTATGAAATACAGAGCTGGGTTACTATTCACTCACAGTGATTGGTGTTTTTTTCTAAATTCATCAGTGCCTGTAGCCATGTGATAATTTGGCATTCTTTTAGAGAAGCAGTCGTGCCTCTAGCTTTCAAAGTTTCAAAATAAAAAAAAAATATAAAACCCAACAAACTGTACTAGCTTGTATGGCCAGATGGCAAATAAAATTAAAACAAAGCAACTGAAATGCATTTAGACTCGCTAAATATATTGGGCTTGAATTTTTATCACTGTGGCTTGCAAAGCACTAACTTCTATAAAAGTATGAAAAGCTGGGATATCCAGGTGGGTGAAGACTTATCTGCAGCGACTCCTAAAATTATAACTAGAAAAGGCTGCATTAAATCAAGGTAAGAATACTTAGAAAAATAATGCCAAAATGTGAAAGATTGCAGACATCATTCTTAGTCACCATTTCTCTTTTCTTCTTCCCGTGCCTTTGATCTGGAGAGAGGCAATAAAAGTAATATGAGCTATGAAAGGAAAATCATATAAAAGGGAGGCATCAGAGGCCCATTAAACACAATCAGTTGCAGGGAAGGAAGGACAATGCATGAGCAGAGAAAAAAAAATCCATTTTAAATTTTTAATCATGACTTTTTAAAAAATTTTAGGCTAGTTTCTTCAGAACAACTGTGTTTTCCTAGAATATTTTTGCCATTTACAGACCTTGTTATGCATTCTATCTCAATATGCTTTAATACTGCACAAAGACTTTTTCTAAGCAATTTCTAGGCCATCAACTACTTGTTCCAAACTAGTAATTATAAAAAGACTTTTTGCATTGCTTTGCATTGAACTTCTGATAGTGAAAGATAAAAAAGGAAGTATTTGACAATAGATCCTCAAACTATTGTTTTAGAATGACCAGGCAGGGATGAACTTGCTTAACTGACAGCACAAATAATCAAAGTAATGATTTATAGGAAACATGATCTACAGATGGTAACCAACTTTCCCACTGGAGGAAAGCACATATTTTCCAGTAAAAAAAAAACAAACCCCAAAAAACAGGAGGAAATATTTTATCCAACAGCCTCAGCTATGCTCACTAAGACACCTTAAAATATTTAGATCAGCCAAAGCAATCATTTCTATGTAATATTCCTACCTTTAAGTCATATAATCTACAAACGTAAAGACAGATCTTCCTAGGACTAATATGTGATCAAGAGACTGTTATATTGGTCTAAAAAATATGATCTGATATCACAGTTTCCATTTCATTCCTCTAAAGCTCAGTTAATGTCACCTGTATTAGTGAATATGGTTTCTGAAATTCCAGTAACCTCTCTTGTAATTAGCAGTCTGAAACAGCAACCTTTGATCACATCCATAAGAACTACATGGGAATGTGAGAAATCATGCTTGGTTACAAGAGAATTTTGAAACTTACCTAAGAGGAATTAATAGAGGACAAACACAGGTATGGAGATTCTGATGTGGAGCTCACCCTGCAGATCATAAATAAATTAAAAAAAAAAAATTTAAAAAAGGGGAAAAAAACCCCAAACAAATAAACAAACAAAAAAGACTCATTGAGAGTCACCTTTCTCATCTAGAAATGTTTTAGCCATTAAAAAAAATAATTTAAAAATAAATAAACACAGGCACTCATGTTGGTAATAAACTGATCTCCGTAAGCACTTAATCTATAGGACAGAATGTAAACATGCCTCCTGTTGAATTGCAGAGGTTCTCGTCCTTAAATAAAAAATATGACAGATGGAACCACTCAAAAATATTACTTTTCTTAAACAGTAAAAGCACTAAGTTTTACTCTCTCATTTGCTCATTTTCATACGCTACATTTAATTACAATGGAACTTCAACTCCTTATTCATTTCTGGTGGATATGACCAGTCTGGGAATTCCCAAGAAGTGGTTGAATAAAAATATTCATTTCAGTGTTCATGTTCAGCAGGGTGCAGAGCGCATCCACACGTAGTTTCTCCTGCTCTGTGAACTGTCACAACCACTGCAGGAGGATCAGTGGGAGCACATCATCCATACATTAACAAATGGAAACTGAAGTGCCAACTGCTGAAGAGAAATCAGGAGTTAAAAGCCACTTGTTGTTATTCCCTGCACTCTATAGCACAACACAATTATATCATAGACACAGTTAATTTCAGGCATCCCAGGTACAGGATGGCCATCAAATCACATTCACACCAAGCACTAAATTATACGAGGAGACGCCTCAGCACTTTCAATGGCATCATTAGTTGGATAAATGCTGCATAATACAGGCATTACTATTCAAATTTCCCTATCATTTCTACAATGAAAAGTGATCAGGTACTTACTTGAAGGAAAAGTTATTATGGTTGGCTCTTAGTATTACTAACACCATCACTGAATATATACATATCACTTGATTTAAAAAAATGCATATGTACAGCACAAATCTGTTTTTATTTGTCCTAAATGGTCTTTCTCATTCAAAAGACAGTTTCCTTTCTGATAAATATTTTGAAAATTGGAGATCCACATCTAGAGTCTGAACTTCTATTTAGTGAACCTAATGAGACTGTTGTCAAAAATGTTAATGGCAGAAGAATCTCCTTGCTCTTTATAATGCATTGTGACACAAGCATTCTTAAGGAAGGGTTGTGTTCCTAGGGACTGAGACTTCAGCTGCAGCAGCATGCTGCTCATGTCTGAGCCCTGAGATTGCTTCCCTATTCCTCCCCTGAGAGCTCCATGGATTTGGTTCAAGCACCATTGAATGTGATGCTGTATTAATTGCCCTGGAGGGTAGCAAGGCCTTTGAACTGTGGCTGTGAGTGATATTTTGCTATAAGACATGTGTCAGCACTTGCCTGGTTAACTCTAGGGCTGGGTTGTACAGCATGCTGGGACCAAGTATCTGGAAAACTACTTTGCATCCTAATCTTACATCTGTTTTCTATCATGCTGTGAGATTGACTGGCCATTCTATCAGAGAAGCATCATTCTGGAATAGACAGTCTAAGTAAAAATATTGCACTGTCAAAGAATATTAAGGATATGCCATCATCTCTTGTAGTTCATAAAACCAGCTGGCAGAAGGAAACTAAATTAATATAGTGGTTGATGTGCTGTCCTTTCCCCTGTGAGAGGAACAGTCTGGGCCATCTTGGTGGAGGAGAAACTAAAGTTCAAACAGTTCCACAGTCCCACTTGTCTCTGCTTGTGGGTATAAATTTTCTGTCAGGCATGTCCTGATCACACAATCAGCCATCACATAATCCATTACCATCAGGATGAGAACATCACCAAGAGGTCACAGCAGAGCTAAGGCAAGGCAGTCATGGACAGGCATGGAAGCAGGAATTGTAGGAATATGAGGAATTTTCAGCAAAGCAGAACCATTTTCATGGCTAGAGGCATGTATAGACCATGGAGGAACTTAAACTGACTTGTGGATTTATTCAGGATTAAGATGTCAATTTCTACTTTCAGTGCCTAAATATTTTTCCTATTTTCTCTACCTTTCCGCTTCCTTTTTTCCTTCCTTTCCTTCCTTCACACTCTCTCTCTCTGCTTTTCCCTATTTCTACACCACCACCACCACCCCCTGTTTCCCTTCACTTCCTTTCTGGTTTAGTCTATTAGGAATTCTCTGAACAAAACAGGGGACTAAACTTGCTTTTGCTATCAAGCAAAACCTCTCTCTCTTTCTACAAAAGAACATGAGCTACATCTTATTCCAGTAATAATCTCTGCTAATTATAATGTTCAGTAGTAATAATTAAACTCTTTAGTCTAGAAAGCTTACCTAGCATTCAAGTGAAAGAAGTAACCATAAATTCACAAAAACATGATAAAAATAGTGTCATATACAAATCTACATATTGACCTGTAAAGCAGATATATATTGCATAATTTCTTGCATAAAATAATAAACCTTCCCATGTAATTTATTTGCTATTCTAAAATATCAATCAAAAGAAAAGACACAGTACTTACACTAAATATTAAAACATATGTTCTTTTCTTTCTTTTTTATTGTTACCTCTTTAACCCATCGCAGCAGAATATTTAGGAGAAAGATATGTCGCTATCTGAAACTGAATGTTTAACAAGGATGTCAGCTCTAAGATTAAAAAGAGAAATTTTTTTAAATGCAAGATGAAGTATTTCAGATTTCACAGTCTGACAGAATGACATAATAAAGTACAAAGTGTAGCCATAGTCTTTTGATCTGGGACAAAGAGCTGTCCTTCATGTTGCTGGTAATACAACCTAATGATAGGAAAATATTGCTCCAACACCTGCAGCTTCAGCCACTGGAGAGATGAGCAACTTCAGCCACTGGAGAGATGAGCAACTTCTCAGTATTTTATTCACTATGAGGGTGTAATTGTGCCCCAATGAAACAGTACAAGAATTTGGGTAGAATCTTCAGTGGAAAGAGAAAATACCCCAGTCACACTTATAGTTGATGATTAAAAAGATAAATAACAATCCCCTGGAAGTAAAATATCTTAAAGCCTACACTCACCTCCTTTGTCAGGGCCCAGTGAAATTCCTGCAGCTGATGGAGAAAACTCCCATTAAAGCCAACGCTGCAGCAGAAGAGACAATAATCTCCTGAAGAGCAGCAAAGGGTTCACAACACAGGACACAGTTCCACACTTCCTCCCTTAGCCCAGATCCCTGGCTGGGGAGGTACTACCACACATCACCACTCATCTGTTGACTTCCAGAGTCTGTCTGTATGTGTCTGTATGCTTTTTTATGTCCTAGGATGTTAGCTTGTATTTAGTTTCAAAGGAAAAAGAGCCTTGCTAGAAGTCTCTAAATCTGAACTGTCAAACAAGAAAGTTTCTGCACTAAGAAGGAGTATAATTTGTAGGGATTTATCAAGATAGCCCATCAGATTGACACTTGACATGTAAATTGAATAGCACATCTGACAGCTCAAATATTAATGCATCTACCCAGCTCTGTCTTACACAGTTATTCCTGCAATAGGCTTTTTGAAAGCACCCTTGATATCCATTTCAAATCTGGGTGATTTTTAAAGCTGACATCATATCAACCCAGTTTATTTAGAACTAGCTGTTTAAAGACAGCTCAGTCTGTGATTATTAATTACTGATTCAAGTGACAAGTCATATTTGGTATTCATATTCCTCATTAGCTTTTAATCAGATGAAAAATGATCCTCAATACATAGAATATATTTGATCATTTCAACTGAAAGCATTACCATGCTTGTAGGCCAAAGGATTACACTGAACTGTCCCTCTCCTGTGTTTGCTTGCTCTGCAGGACATGTAACAATAACCTGAAATCCAAAGGAGCAAGGAGTTAAGACTTCCAAGTCAAATACTTGCATCCATCCAAAAGAAACAGCTCTGCTGTACAGCAAACAATAGAATAGGTCCTTGCAGGGGCATTTACACCTTCATGTGCTGTAAGCTGGGACCGCAAAACCAGAGACCCTGGCATTCTCCTGGCTGCTGAGAAGTTTCATTTGTTGCTGGGATCTGCAAGAGCTCCTTGCAGAACCAGCTCTGTATTTTGGAACACAGAGCTGCAGCAGAGAGAGGAGCTCCCTGCTAGGGTGGGATTTCTGGGCTGCACGTTGTCTGGATACCTCTGAATTCTGTTTTTACTGCAGGAGTCCTTTGAAACAGCCAGGCTAAAAGTTCTCTGGGAAGAATGGAAACACCACTACTCTTAAATATGCCTTGTAAATGGCACATTGTATGCTGAAGGAAGATACAAAATAGAGTGCATAGCTATTCTTCTCAACAGGAATGACTTCTGGCCTTCTTTAAAAATAGTATTTGCATTTATCATCAGATTGGACAAAAGAATGTAGCTACCATCTTCTTTTCCCAGAACAGGTCTTGAGTTTTTTGTCCTTAAAAACAATTTGACACTTACATCAGACTCATTCTTTTGTTTCTCAAATACAATTTCACAGAATAATTATCCAGTAGTCATTTGAGAGATGTAATGATAAATAAAAATAGCTCTCACTAATCTCACTAATGACTCTAAAGTCCCTTCCAATCCAAGCCGTTCCTTTGATTCTATGATTCTAATTGCATGAGACCTTTATTTTCAAGTTTGCTGTTTATTTACTTCTGTTCTCTCATTCAATTCATATCCAGGCCAGACATTACCATAAAAAAAATATTGCTTTTGATGTTCAAAATAATCTCCTTTCCCAGTCCTCCATGTTATTTACCAAATTACTCCATCTGTTCCTCAAGAGATCTTCCTATCTAAACCAAAGAAATGTAGATAGAAAGGAGAAAAATAATTTCTTGCCAATCCCATTTTGGTTTACCTTAAAAATAACTGGAAGACACACAAAGAGACAATGCACATGTAGAGAACAATATTTTAGAGGCTCACTATGTCTTTTGGACATCATCTAAGGCCAGGACACAGGAAAACAGCAGAAACAAACTTTAGGAATGCTGAAACACAAAGAGGCCCCTGAAAACCTGCTGACATGGATCAAGGTCTGGCAGATCAGTGGGACCTGGCTCAGCACATGTCCTCAGAAACACTATTAGTGAGACACTAAATTTACTAAATTATTTGTGACAAAAAAATTAAGTCACTGGTTCTATAATTATGGCCACGAGGTCATTTGTTTCATGTATAAGAACGTCACCCCTTCAATTAAAAAGGATAGATTGCAACTATTATTATACCACTTTTCTCACAGAAGGGGATATAATTTTCTCTTTTCTGCAGTAAATATTGGTCAATCTAACAAAAATGTACTCACAAAATAAATGTAATTTTCATCTGCAGCAGATAAAAGTGTAGGCTCTCAGTTACAGTAAATGTTCGCTTCTGGCTTTTAGATCAAGAACTTCTGATGTTCCTAAACTAAGATTTCAGAGTAGCTGCACTCCAAATATTATGTCACATCTTCTCCTTCCCTTCTCTCACACCTTGCTCCTGTTTCTATCCAGTCTGCTTACTCTCCTGTTTTCTACAGCAGCTTTCTTTTGCTGCTTGAGTAAATACAAGTAATCATCTGGCAGAACCAGCCTGGCTGTGAATTTTCACTCCAGCTAGCTCAGTTTAATCTCTCTTAAAGGAAGAAAGGTTGGTGGCAAAGATTCTGTCTTTGGAAAAGGGGAGGAGGAATGTCTCCACCTTTTCATGGCTGGTTGACTCCCCTTTCCCACCGTGGTCCCTGGGAAGGGCAGTGCCCTCCTGTGTGCCCAGACCATATGGCTGACAGGAGGGTGAGAACTGCTCACAGCAGAGGAACAGCAGGCAGTGCCCAGAAGACACAAAAAGGAGGAGGTAACAGCAGAAACCCCAAATATCAGCCAAGGAAACAAAATATGGCAACCAGGCTGAAGGCCCCGGGATCGTTTTTTAGAATAATACAGTATCTACCGTAAGTAAAAAAATAAAATAATTAATATGTTATAAAAGTGTTGGCAAGAATGAGGTACACTTTAAATTATTTGGCTGGATTAGCAGATAGGAGTAGAATTCTGCTAATTATTTTTTTCTGATGATATGATAAATTCTGATGACAGTGGAAAATATTCTCAAAAAACTACTCCTTTTTTGTTTCAATATCCATATTTGAAAAGGTATTCTGTGTATCTACCTCATACCAGGCTGTCCAGCAAGGTGCAGGGAATATTTTAGGTCTCCTGTAAAAGTCTGTCTTAAAGAGGAAAGAAAAAAACAACTTGAATTTCAGGGTTTATGCTATTTTGTGTGTGTTCTTCCAACTTATTAAGAAGTAGCATCAGATTCTGGGCTAAAGGTTTCCAACAACCTTCAGAAAGTGCCCTAATGAAAATATTTGCAGCCCATCCTACCCTAAACCTTGCCATCGCTGAATGTCACAGAAAGTTAATCCTTTACTCACCTGCATTTCAAATATAAACACAGTTGGGACAATTGGGACACTGAAGCAAATATTAATGGGAAGACATTTCTCATGCTTTATCCTGATTTTGTGGTGCCTGTGACTCCTAAGTATCAAACGACCCTTCTTCCATCCAATCAAGCTCCATATATTTTCCTGCTTTAGGTGGTACACAAGAGTGTTTAGGAACATTTCACAGGCTCTTACCAGTGTTTTCAACTATAGTTTTCAAAAGTTTTCTCAACTATTATGTGTTCTGATAGAGAAACAAGTACTTCTTTTCATCACAATTTCTGCTTTTTAACAGTCCATTTAAAACAAGCTGCTTGGAGATCTTGGGAAGAGCCTCCGACTTTCTGATCATCTTAATCCAGTTCAGCAAAATGCTCAAGATGTACCTTAGGAGTCAGCCCCGAGGGTTTCTGTGCTTCCTTTGGGCACCAAGGCAAAGGGACACAAAGCAAGGATGACTCTCCCTGGCCCTGGGGCCCTAAAACCTGAGCAATGCCCACTTTGCAAATGGGTGAGCTCTTAAAGATGCACACAAGCTGTAGGTGCCTTTGAAATTCATGGAGGAGGTTGGTAACTGCAGAAACACCAGAATTTATAAAGTTTAACTCACTTGCTACTTGTTAGTCTCATTTTCAAAGGCTCAGTATTGCAATGCATTCACCTCAATACAGCACACCTGAAAAACAGGCACAATAAAACAAACAATATCTTTTTAAATTTGAAAAGTACATGACCTTATCCTGTTCTTTTTGTTTTCAGCCTGAAGCAAGTACAAGAAAAAGACCGTTTTCCCAGGTAGTAGCAGAAATTTCAGAAGCAACTTGATTTCACAAGGGTTCTGGACTGTGTCTGACTGCCATTCTAAACCTCAAGATTTATGTGTATAAACTGCTTTAAAAGCTGATCCAGTCACTGTCACTGAAGCAAGAATGTCAGCTACTAGATTGGTCTGAGCTGGAGATACCTGTACATTTAATTTATAATTTGTAAAGTCCTGCACCTATTCTTTGTATCCAAGATAAATTGATAAGTGAGCTCACTACAAATGCCCATTACTGCAGAATATACAAACTGCCTTTTGTTAAAGGGCACAGGTTATCACTGCCTGAAAAATTACTACTTTACAGTAGGAATCCCTATGAAACAAGAATTTATACTGAATTCACCTGCAGTGATGCAGGTTAAAGTATGTCTACAATGTATGCTGTGGGCACATGCAAGCTTTGCTTCCCCTATGCTGCAAGGCAAAAGCCATGAATTAACCACTGATTAGATAGAATTAATAGAGCCTGACTGCTTTGCCTAATGTATTAACTTATGTCTGATCTATTCCACAATGCAGGTGGTTGGTGTGAAGCTGATATAAGCAGGGCACAGGACATAAGCAGGGACAGAAAAAGTGATGTGCTGCATATTGCAGGTACATAACACCCTTCAAGGGCAGCTCTCTAGCAAAATACACAGTGTACCAGCACAGGAAACTTGTAGTGCAAGAAAACAATGGTGAAATTAATATGTGGGAAGAGGTTCTCTCATTTATCAACCAACATGTCGATATCAGACATGAAAGTTTAACTAGTGATGGCGAGACACTAAAAGCCAAGAGTTTCCTAAAAATAATTAAATCACAGATCATTAAAATAATGAATTAGGAAAAGTTTTACAGTCTACTCAACAGCTTAGATACAATTTTTTTTTACAGCAATGTCTTGGAAAAAAACCTCAAACTTCTCTTGTGCCACGTACTCCAGAGCTAACAGACACAGAGTCAAATGTCTGGATCCAGCAAAGAGATTGAGGCAAGCACAGAATTCATTCTGTGAGGATCTAAGAGTAGAATTGGTACTTGAAATGGAAAGAGAAAATGTTTTTAAAATACCATCTTTCTGAGTTTGGAACTCTGCTTATGAAAGTTGTGATGTCCTTCACTTTGACTTTCTTTTTTACCAAAAGTACATTACTTATGATAAAATGTCAGATTGACATAACCAACTTGTGCTGATCTGCCAATATTACCAGCTTTTCTGATCTGATAAGATGTTCATTTCAAAAATATTTTATCAAAGAAAGATGAAGGTCTCCATGTCCTTTAACCATGTTATTTAACACTGAACATGCCCATGAGTTCTTCAATATTGTTTCACTCGAAAGGCAGCTTTGCTCTCAAGATACAAAGATATCACATTTCTAAAATAGAGATGTTACTTATTTGGTTATTTTTTATTTTTATCAATTTCAACCTGCTTTTAAAATAAGAACAAAAATACACAGCTCACAGTAGTTCACTTTGTTATTCCTTAAAACATTTTCACATCATCAGTTGGCTTGCAAATATATATTACAATACTGATGAAAGAAGAAGACATTTTAAATTATCAATCTACTAGCTAGTATACTAGAATGAAATTTTGACTAGGTTCAACTCACCATTAAAAGGGTCACTCTGCTTCCTTAGTCAAGAGGAGGATGAGTGACCCTCACTCATCTCTCCATCCAGTTTAAGCCTACAGAAGAACATAGTGTTCCCCAGCGTAATGTGATAAAGGAGAAGAGAGCATAGAAGACTTATTAAAAAAAAGGAAAAAAAAAAAAGGGGGGGACGACGACGGGACGGACGACACACACACACGACAAAGAAAAAGGCATATCCTTGAAAAATGTGAAATACAGCCTCTGGGAAATCTACATGCCTACATAGTGTGTGGTTCATAACTCAGAGGTAAAAGCCAGAGACAACAGGAAGACAAGTAATTTTAATAAAGACAGCTTTAGAAAGCTCCCATTTCCTCAGCCTTGCCTGCAGCTGGTGCCCATCAGCAGAGCTAAAGGCAGTGAGTGTGCCAGCAGGAATCCAGCACTAAACCCAACGGAGATGAGCTCCAGACAGGATGAACCCCAGATGTGTTACATGGTGCTTGTTTGTAATGGCCCCACCTGTCTTTCCTACCAGCTCTGTGTTCAACAAAATCTTTCAATAAACTATCTCTACTCAAGAAACTAAACCAGATTTGATGAAAACCAAACAGGGACTCTGGAGTTATTGCAGGGTCTCGTTTGCTTTTGTGAGCAGCATTCTCCCAGCCTTCCTGGTGAACCAAACCCTGAGCTGCCCTTGACAAGCACAGGGTGGAACCTGATCACAACCTGCTTGTGTCCCACTGCATTCTAAATGCAACGTGGAATTTATAAGAGGCACCTATAGAGTACAGAGAAGCTGTAAATTAAGTGGTCTCTGCCAGCAATTTCCACATCTCTGAGGTATGAGCAGCACCACGGCTCGTCTCTTAGCAGGAAGTAATCAACAGCCAGAGAGAAAAGCCATGAAGCATTTTAATCAATGACATCAGGGCTAATAATTACTGCTGGCTGCTTGCTTTAGGCTTCTAAAGACAGGTGATATAATTTTCTGGAAAAGGCTGAGGGTGTAGGTGTTCAGAAAATATGAATACATTTTCAAGATACATTCAAATATTTATAAATTTTAAATACGTAAATGCATTCCAACAATATTACACTTCTAGGACATAAAGTGCCTAATGAAATATGACAAATACTTACAAAGAAAACTTCTCCAATTAAAATGCTGGTTTTTTTATCAGCTTCTTTATTTTCTGTAAGACCATATTGATCCTACATTAATTTTCTTTCAATCATACCAAGTAATTACAGCTTCCCTTTCAAAATTATTTTCCCATGACTATTTCAGTTGAGTCAAGAAAAATTTTAGGTGTGTATTTTGGGGAAATATTATTCTGCTTCTGATTATTCATAACAATGAAAAGAAATTATCAAATATTGGGATTAAAAAAAATAACACAAATTGCTTGTTTTGTTAGCTCTAATACTCAGAATTTTTTATCATTGCAAAATATAGAATAGCAGCTTAAAAAAATTAATTTTTTATACCAGAGACAAAGGCATATTATTCCTCACTATAGAATTGCCAGTAATTTTTTTTTTTTCAAATTTCAGTGTTGCATTAAAAAATTTAAAAGTGCCAAGGCTCTCCTGGCAGAAATCTTATTTTATTCCTTTGCATATGTAAGGACTCATAACCAAAAGAGTGCTTCTTCACATAAAGCAATAAAATTTCAAGGATCCTACTCTAACATTAATTTGCCATTTTATCAGAAATTAATTACTATGTAATTAGAATGACAGAAAATGCAAAGGGGGTTTCTTAACACTCTCAACAGCTGTTTGAAATGACATTTATTTGAAAATGCTGGAAAAACAGAAACGCTCCTTCACAAACTTTGTGGCATTGAATTTGTCAGCTCTCTATCAAAGCCCAGTGAAACTTCTGCTCCTTGCATTAGATGTCCTGTAAAACAGATAAAATCATGAATATGCAGCCTGACTAACAGAGCTCTTTCCCCCAACTCCTGCTAAGCAAGAGAAGCACGTCTGAAAGAATGCCAGCACTCATGGCCCCCTCCGTGTGCAGAAATTGTCAGGAATATCTGCCACAGGGAACCACAGAGCTAATCAAAACAAAAATGAATTGAACCTCGAGGATAATGACAGCTCAATGTCTAATTATCTGAGATGAATTTTTGATGACGCCTCCTCCGGCCAGTTGGTTTGCCAGTCACCAAACAGTGCTTTTGGCAAGGACGAGGCTGGAAAAATAACAAGAGAAAATAGGACTGGAAATGCCCAGTCCTTGAGCCACTTCTCTCCCTGGCAGAGGCTCTGTGGGCTCCAGGGGAGTTCAGACAGGTTCAAACCAAGGAGAAGAAGATCACCAGGCTGGGGAATCTCCCACAGCATCCAGGGCAAAGCCCTGTCTGAGGTGAGAGCTGCAGCCTCTCCTCTGACCCACAGCATCAGTGCCAGCAGCTGCTGCCCCTGCTCTGCTCCAGGGCTGGGGACAATGCCCTGAGAGCCCACTGCCCCTGGGCACACCCCTCCGGGGACTGCACCTGCCCCCAGCACAGCCCCAGGGATGGACCTGTCCCTGTCCCACCACCCCTGACACTGGCCTCAGACTTGGGCCAGAAAAAGATGAAAGGAAATCACTTTGGCCGCTGGTCAGCAATAAAATAAAAAGTCACCATAAAATAGTAGAAACTAGACATATGAAAGACCTTGTACTTCACATATATAAATCAGCATAGCTCCATTAAATTCCTCCTTAACAATCCCAAATGCCAGCACGAACATCAGTCAGAATCTAACTTGCACAGCCCTCCCAGGCATTCAGGAAACCATGTGGCAATAGCATTAGTTCACTCTTAGAAATCTTCTCCTTGTGCTGGAGAAATAGCTGGAAAAAAGTGAAAAGGCAACTGCTGGAAATGACTGATAGAACTTTCACTTTCTCGGATTAAGAGACTTGATTGGTGTAGAACAGTTCTTGTGCACCAATGAACCATTATGCTTGTGTGGGAAGCTGGAATAAAGGGGAAAGACAAGCAAACAGGGAAGAAAAAAAAAAAATCCTGATTTTTCTTCTTCCTTTTTGAATTTTACAAGCTTGCAACAAGCAGTGGCCAGGTTTTTGATCTAGAGCCAGATAGACAATCTTTTTAACCAGAGCCAGCATTCACCATAATGAAAAGAATATCTAGCACAACCTTGTATCTTGTCATTTTCAATAATCTTACTGTATCCTACCAGGATCATTTTTTCCTAGGCCATAAATTTGTTCTCACCCAGTAACCCACCACCCGCTGATCCCCACTTTTTCTGAAGCCTGTCACAGGCAGATTAAGTTACAATTTCTTAACCCTATTCCATAAAGCAGAAGTACTATTTCCTACCTGCAAAATGCATTTCTTATTCACTCTGAGAAGCTACTGAGACATCTGGTACCTCACTGAGATGTTTACTTTAGACTTTTCTTCAGCAGACAAGAGCAGTACAGCAAAGGAGATGAATATAGGAGATAAAGCTGAGAACACACTAAAACAAGCCTAGAGAACAGCTGAGTATAACCTGTTCCTCTGTGCTGGAAAACACAGATCAGCTGTGTTAGATTTAGGCTTGCTTGACTTCAAATGAATTTCTGCAATAACATCAGGTACTTATGTTGACATTTCATAGTGTTTGAGATGCTATTCACATTTTGTGCATGAGACATATCCAGAGAGTTCACCTCCAGTGCATGGAGCTGGTTACTCATTTGGGAAGCCAGTGTGTCCAGGGTGTCCAGGGTCACCTTATGACCCTTAAAAATTACTGAACAAGGACTACACTACCAAAACAGCTCCAGAGACTGCCTCTGATATTTGGAACTGGCTGCAGCCACCACCTGTGTTCGAAGAAATCAGTGCTGCTCTGTGCTATGTCTTTTTATCAGCCATCTTATGCTTCATAGGCTGGCCCTATTATATAAAATAATGCAATAGTTTAGGTTGGAAGAGGCCCTGAAGGCCAACACCTTCCTCAAAGCAGAGCTACCTTCAGTGTTAGATTCTAACTTTATCTGTTGCAGGGCTTAGTGCGGGTGGGTTAAGAGCAGCTCCAAGGATGGTGGGCGAAGAGCCTGTCCAGGCTCTGCCCCAGTGTTAGACCACCTGCATTGTAAAAAACAAACATTTCTTACTGCCAACTTTAAGAAATGCCCTAGGGACAACAGGACCTAAAGAAGAGCAACAAACCATGTCAAAAGTTTGGAATAATTTGATGATATATAGTAAAGACTCTGCCAGTAAATAGTGGCAGTAGAATGACTTCAGGGTTAGTTTATGTTTGCCCTGCTGTCACTGAGCACAAACAATGTAATTGTGGCAAATTCATGCTCAAGTTTTCACTGAACATTTCCAATGTGGGGTCACCATTCTCCCTTCTCAGCTGGGCCATCCAACACTTCTCTTCAATGCAGTTGCAACTCAAAATATTCTTGTAATAGTTTCACCATTAACCCTCTACAGTTTTCCACATTTTAGAAGTTATTTTTCCTCTTCCAGACGTGGGCATATGCTAACTTTCCTCAGGCATCAGGCAAAAACTGGATACCATTGATATGTTTATAATCTAACCTTACACGAACAAGAAAAAGCAAATTAACTATTTGAAAAAGCAGTTATTTGATACAACTTGATTTGGTTGTGTTTATTTCCAAAGAATGCTTTAAGTAGTGTTGATCCAAACCAGTGACAAGCACTGCTTTCTGCTGTATACCCAAACTAAGGCTAAATTAACAAACTCTTCCAGTTTGTAATCAGGTTATAAAAATAAAGTGCGTCAAACAGAAACCAACCTGTTTGTTTTGTAGAGTAATGCATGTGCTGTATCCAGACCTTAATTAGACCACATAGTAAGAGACTTTTATAGATGGATTTTTATAGACACTTTTCCAGACATGCTGTGCTCTTGATATTCCTCCCCCAAGCCCCAATCCACACCTTGCTAAATGACTTTTATAGGTCTAATTAAACAGGCTGGTGATTCAGTAGTAATCCTATTAAAACAACAGTACCTGGGCACTGGCATTCCTACTACAGCATCCTTCTTTCTTTCAAGTAGGATTCCATAAAAAGAGCTGCTGGTTAGATCTCAGAGCATTTCTATCTTGCATAATCTGATGACATCTTAAAACACCACACCTAGTTCTGTGTGAGCTGGATTATCAGCACAGCACCAAAGAACACCATTAACTCTCCTGCCAGGAGCTCTGTGGCAGCAGCACCAGCGTGGCTCTGCACCAAGGTAATTATGTGCCTTTCTGCTACACTCCTCCTCCTTCTGGAACTGGGAGAGAGCAAGCATTATTCATCAGACACCCCCCCTGAGATCTTTTATGTCTAATCTCGTTGAAAGACAAGATAAACCTCCATCATTGAAATGTTGCCTAGAATTTAATAGGAATCTATAAAAATTACCCTCCAAAATAGGAGAATTCAATTGAGAATGTTTTATTTCATTCTATTCTAGTATTATTAAATTTAAGGAACTATTCCATAGAAGGCTTACAGGCCCATAAAAGTTGATAACAGAGCTCCTGTTATTGGAATTGAGGCCACAATTCCCTAAGATGACTCAGAAATCTCAGAGACTGGTTATGATATCCTATTTAGCTCCGCAGGCATTTTCTGTGAAGAATGAAATGTTGGAAAGCCCTCAGAAATTATTACAAAAGGCTGTTCATGCTCCAGGATTACCACTTTTCTAAGAACTCCCTTCAGTTGCAAATATGCCTGTCACGTAAGTGTGTATGTCTGCTGAACACTCCCCTGGCTCTGCCCAGGTCACAGTGGGACCCGTGGAGGGAGAGAGGTGGTTGCTGTCAGTTAGTCCTGGCCTTCCCTCAACATGGAACCTTGGGAATGCACATTGTGAATCTGATCCTATTCCCAAGCTGTTAGTGCACTTCCCACGAGAGGATTTTTCTGAGTGCTGTAAAAACTATGAAGCTACATCCCAAATTTTATTCTCTGTTATATATGGTCATTTTAATGTTTATATGTGTAATCTTCTTACTACTGTAAAGTATAATTTCAGTGCAATGAGAGACTGAAGATGGCTTCCTTTCATGCTTCCAGCAACATTTTTAAATATGTTGATATTTTAACATGCTTATCCCTGTAATAAGTTTTTTCCTGCATCATTTTTATCAGTATTTTTATCACCAGAAGTTAAAATAGTTTGAATAAAATATTCTTACCCAAAACTACTTCCGTATTTAACAAGAGAATCCTGCAATTCTAATTTTAATTAAAAAATACTTGTTTTACAGTGGGTGAAACAACAGGGTATTTCTTCACTGCCTTTCTGGATATAGCTGATAGATGCTGCAGTCTAGAAATTATTCGGCACTAAGAAAACAAAGTTGAATCAATGATTTTTGGTATTAGTCGCCCTGAAATGCCCTATTCCCTAATATTGAGCCAGGAAATAAATATGTTTAGAAATACACAAATCTCCTGCAAGATCCAATGTTAATCAGAATTTACAGTTATTAAATTGAACTAGAATTAGAGGGTGGTCTGCAACAACCCCAAGATCACGAAACAACGTCTCCATTATGGTTCTGTGAGAAAGCTCCAGACAACACAGGGTTAACTGTGGCAACAAAACACTTCCCATCTGGGCAATGTGCCACTAAAATAACAATTCCTTTTGTTTCCACCCTGCTGATGGGGAACCAACCAGTAATCATTACTTCTTTGTCTGCCTTGGTTCTGAGGATTTTTCTAGGCCTACTGATTTGTCTTTCATATTGGAGTCAGGATTTTTACTCTCCCACACCTTGTGCTATAAACATTAGCTTTGTTTTCCTAACTGTCCTTCGTTGTTTACATATTTTAAGTTGATTGACAGTTGTCTTGACCAATGTGGTTTGGGAGGTGGGATTTGATCCTCCAATCCACAGGCACCTTTGGAAATGTATAAAATTGAGTTTTGTAAATAAACTCAGGACTTTTTCTGCCTTGCTCATCACCGTGTCCTCGTGAAGTTCTTTCGTGTCCTGTTAGGGCAGTTTTTTGATCTTCCTCCCCTGGAACCTTCCTGTGCTCCGGGGAAGGTGCGCGCATCGACACCGTCCCGCTGCAGGCAGGGAAACAGCGCTCCGTGCTGCCCTGCCCTTGAGCCACAGACATGATTTCCAGCTCAGCACTTGACAAGAGCCCTACCCCAACACCATCACTTGCATTTCCTCACAGAAGTGGGGAAGCAGAAAGCCCAAGCTCTCCACAGGATCTGTCGTGGCAGGGAATGTTCACTTTCTATGAACGCCGAATTCCAGGCTCAATTATGTGTTACCGCCACGAGCTCTGCCTTGCCAAGCCCAGCTCTGTTTCTGATAAGCAGGCAGCAGTACAATGTGAGGACAAACCACAGGTCTTCTCAGCTGCTTTTTCAGTACTGCTTTTTGCACAACACAGCCATCATGGGAAAGGCTGTGCATCTCAGGAAGCTTGTTGGCAAACCTTGTCCTTTGTTACTAGCCAGCTGAGTAATAAAAACCTGTATTTATCATGTCCACAACTGGTGAGCAATTCCTGCTTTACAGCTGTAGATTTATGACAAAGTAACATTAGAAACAGCATTCTTAAACCAGAGCCTGTGCTTTGTTAGTTGATTTCCACAAGCACGTATTTATTTGTGTGTCTAAATTTTGTAGGCAGGACGGCCCTGAAGAATTAAAGTTAAGGAAATTGTATGTATGTATCTCCTCGTTCTTGGAATTGAAATCATATTAGCCCTGCATGCAATGCTAAATGAAAACTCACTGTGAGCCTTTGGAGTGCGGCTCTTTCTTCAGCTGGCTACCTTTGGCTGTGCAGCTTATGTTCAGAAACTACACCTCATTAAGCTGCTTTCACTAATTAACCAAAACATTACATTGGTTGATGTGTCATAATCTGTTCAAGCTCCATCCAGCGCTGCACTCTCCAAACCCACAGGCACAGAGGACAACTCACAAAACTCCCCTGCTCTGGGGAGCCCAAAGGGTCCAAGGCTGAAGGCTGGAGAGCACTTTGTGCCCACAGGGGTGTTCCATCCCAGAGGCTGCAGGGGATGCATTCAGCCCTCAGCCTGAGACTGCTGACTGGGATCTCTGGGTGAGTGCTCTGAACAAAATGCACTTCCATCAGAAGAAGATATTTGTTAAGAAAAAGACCAAACAAAATATTATGGAGACAACTTGCAGTATCACCGGCTGGATGTGCACCCTGAGGACAAGATGTTTTTTTAAAGAAAAACAATAAATTCAGAGTTTTGCTTCTCTAGGTCAAATTGCCCATAACACACGGAGCATGCTGCACTTGGGCACTAGCTTGGTGTAATTCCAGTCAATAAATTTTGCGGAGCAAAGATCAGCACAGGACTTAAAATTAATCTCCTGCTCCACTCAAATATATCCATAAACCCCTGTGCCTGTACATATGTAGTAGTAAACAAAGTAGGACAGAAAATTCCAGACCAGTTTAAAACCTAACTACGCAAGTTGGGTTCCTGAAATCTAATAATCATTAGAACTACAAATAAACTTCCTCAACCTTAGAATTTTCAAATAAATTGTGTGTAAATTTGCCATTTTTACTCTTCTAAAGCTAGAAAGCTGATACTATACATGATTTATAATCATATCAATAAAAATATAGACCTATGCTTAAGATGTGTGAGCCAATGCATCCTAAATTTAAAAAAAAGACATAAAAAGCCTCCACATTAATAATCCTGAAGACAGATATTACTTTATTACAATGGACAGAATCAAGCACAACAGACTCCTATAAAAATGATATAAAAGATGTTTTTTATTGCAAGCCTAGTCACTGACAGTGAATTTGAATGCTAGCTATGCATAGGTCATATCAATACTTTTTAATGTCTTGTTTTACACTGGATTTCTGTGATGTTTCAAGGTTCTTACCAATCCTTTAAGCATAAAAACACCAGCAGACGCCAAATTAAATTATCAGGCAACAGGTTTAAAACAAACAAAAGGAAGTACTTTTTCACACAATGAATAATTTGATTGTGGAATTCCTTGCCACAGGATGTTGTGTGTGCCAAAGTCATAGGCCAGTTAAAAAAACAAAACACAACAAAAAAAACTTAAAAAACCCCCACATAACTTAGACAACATATTTTCACCAAGGCCTATTATATAAATAAAGCAAATCTGCGGCTCTGGAATTGCCAAAACCACGAAATAGAGGAGTTTGGAAGAGTAAATAGGGAGAAGTGTCATTCCACTCTTTATTTAGCTTGCTCCCCAACTCCTGCTAAAAATATCCCCAAAGCTTCTCTTAGAGGGTATCATTGGTGGAAGGGGTTATTGTCCCAGCTGGATTTTGGCCTACCTCATGTGGCAAGGATCTTTTTCCTCCTCACTAACTCTAGTGAGAACAAAAAAAAGTTGCCCCATCATATTCTTCAGATAAGGCTTTTGGCAAAACCTAGCAGAAGTTTCTAAACTGGCTTTCCTAGCTGCCTTTTTGTGTCTCTATTATAATGCAAACACATCCCAATTTGCAACTGTACAGTCTGTTCTTTTCAGATCAGACAACACTTGGATAATCATAGCTTATTAAAAATATTTGTTTACAGTTTCTGCCTGAATTTAACTCTGAAGAGGCTGCATATTCACCCTGGCCACAAGAGCACAAATGCCTGTCCCCTGCAGCTCGTTATTACTCGGATATTGAGCTGCAGGACACACACTGACATCATGCCAGGGATGGGGCTGTGCTGCTGCCAGCCTTGCATGTGAATGAGCACCATTCTGTGATGCAGGCACCATGCAGCCACTGCCACAGGCTGGGATTCACTCCACTCAGAGAAGGTTTGTTTGATGTCAAGAAAATGTGTTGATAATGAAGTGCACGAGCAACAACCACCAATGCAATATTCCCGTATTCCACGGTATCATGCAGATGGTTTCCCTCCTCCACAGCAGCTCTCCACATTCCTGCATTGGTGCCACATTTACTGTGGGAATTGGGAGTTCAGGACGTGATTGGCTCTCAGCTCATTCGAAATTGTTGCAGCAGCAGATGCTTCCATAATTCTTTTTCATAGCTTCACCTTTCCCGTTTCATCTGCAAAGATGACTGTCAAATTTATCTTCTGTTTAGATCATCAGCAACAGGAATCAGATGCTTTTTGAATAAAAGCCAGCTTTTTGAGCTAAGTGAAGCTTGAACATGTTTCAAGCTTGCTTGTTTTATTTTTATACCAGAAAACTACGAGTACACATGTGCTATATCAAATCATGAAGTGGCATAACTCAAATTCTCTGCATTTTGTCACGTTTTCATTTTTTTGACAGAATTTTCAAAGCAAGTAATGTTAAACTGCTACGTGGAAGTTCTCCTTCAGAACTAATACAAAGTAAACCAAATATATTTGAATTTACTTCCATTTCTCACCTAAATTAAAGCCCCATTAATTTTGAATGAGTTTTGGGAGAAGGGACCAATGTTTCTGCAATCTAAATTTAATTCCAATGGATTAAGTTTCAGTTTAAATTTCCTAACACACACTTATCAAGAGGTCATAGTTGCTTTTTAAAAAGTAATGGACTTGATTACCTACATTGGGTAATATAGTAGATTTCTCCCCAGATTGTTTTTCCAGAAATAATCTATGCTACAAAATATATTTAATCTACTACTGAAGCAGAAAATGGGTGCATTCATTTATAGCCTTTTTGTCAGAGACAGGTACTTCAAAATCATGCAACAGCTTATCAAAACAAATCATTTAATTTTTAACTAACAATATGTTGGTGGAGAATAAGTGAGAAGAAGCTAATTGGAACTGGGAAGGTCTGAATGGAAGAAACTCTTCACAGAAGTGTTGAATAAAAGCCAGAGGATTTTTTTGAGAGAACTGCTGCTAACTCTCCTGACTTTATCAGCAGGATGCATTGTGTGATTCACAGCCATGAAAACCTCTAGATGAACAAACATTTGAACAAGTTATTTGATTCTGAAACAGTTCCAGGTTACATTACAGTAGGAAAATATATCTATTGTATAAGGTAGAGCAAAGCATCTTCACTTATTTTCACATTTAACAAAGTTTTCTATTAGTGTTCCGAAATACCCTAAAATATTGGTACTTCTGGGGCTTATGTGGTTGCTAGATGTTCCTGTTTGCCGATGACAAGAAATTCTATTTGTAAGAGAAGATCAAATCCTTATGGACTGGTGATACACTACAGAAAATCCACTAGAGATAAAATAAAAAGAGATGACGTAAATAAATATGTAATAATTAATGTGTTTAAAAGCTAACAAGGAAAAACTTGGTTAGGAAGAGCATGCTGTGAGGAATAATGAACCACAAGAGTTCAACTAAGCTCAGACAAGACTGTTTGAGATGGTCTATCCCCAGTCTGCTGCTTTGTTCAGCTCTTTAGCATATGGGATTTGCAAACCAACCAAGCTGGGTGTAATTTAGCTCTGATTCACTTGCCCAAGCCATGCCTGCCTTCCAGGGAAAACTTTGCCTGCATTTAAAACACTGATTCATGATTCACTCAAACATTTCACTGATTCAGCAATTCTTCTTGTGTGAGGAGCTTAAAGTGATACAGCTGCTGACTGATAGAGTTGGGATTTAGGTAGTTTTTGGTCAAAGAAAAAAATATGAATACAGCTTTAACTACATGTTTCTGTCCACAGTGAATAAATGGATTCTTCATTCTCTCTTCTCAGCACAGTTAAGAAGAGAATATTGCAAGTTTTAAAATCTTGCCAATGAATGATAGTGTCTACGTTCCCAGAGGAAAATCATCATCTAGTCCACATGTTGCAAACTATATGGGCATTTTTAAAGCCAGATGGACTTCCTGTGATTTAACACAGTAGAAGTCTCTCAAGAAGAGGGTATAACTCATTCAAAGACACACTCAGGGTATGATTTGAACTTTTCTAAAA
The DNA here is from genome assembly GCA_013397195.1 of Hylia prasina. NCBI lineage: Eukaryota > Metazoa > Chordata > Aves > Passeriformes > Sylviidae > Hylia > Hylia prasina. Next base: position 755,149 of record VYXD01011669.1, on the reverse strand, counting down.
CTATAAGTAAAAAAATTAACAGTTTAAATGAAAAACAACAACAACAACAACAACAACCAACGACAACAACAGCAACAACAACAACAACCCCACCAAAAACCTTGAAGGAAGTTAATAGGATTCTGATTAACAGTCAGAGATGAGGCACCATCACACAAATCTAATGGAAGTTCACAGACTGGAGACAATTTCATCAACTCCTGACCTGAAGAAGTTGTCCACCCTGTCAGCTGCTGCAGCACTGTATCTATTTAGTAGAAACTAAACAACCTCAGGTTGTCTCTCCCGGACCTGTCTGTCAGTGGTGACACACTTGAAAGATCAGAGGTCAGTCAGATAACTTTGGCATAAATTAAAGATAATAAAATCCATTGGAGCCAAACAAATCTGAAATATGGTGAAATCTAAAAGATGTTTGGTTAAAAAAGTAGGAAAAATAAGACTATCCTATTCTTCTGGATTTCAATATTTTGTCTTCCTCAATGGAATTATTATCTATTTTCTGACCCAGCTATATCCCTAGCACTACAGTTTTGAGAAAAAACAACAGCAAGAGGAGCATCTGCACAAATGAATTCATGTTTCTGTATGTGTGCATGCAAACAAGATCCTAAGGACAGACAAAGGGCTGTTATTAGTTGGTTTTCTTATTAAGATCAAATTCTGAAGAGTTTTCCCACTTACCTGCAATCTGCAGGGTCTGTAATTGCTTGTCAGCTCTTGCAGATGTGACCTCCTTAGCAAGGTTTTGGTTTTCCACCATGCCTGAGCACTGCCAGTGTCACACATTCCAGCTGATCCTTAGGGGTCCTGTGAGTGTCAGCCTCTCAGGGAGGGACATGAGAGAAAGAAAAATTTCACACATACTTGTAGGACACAAAAATCCTCCAAAAATCCTTCAGTACCAGGATAAAACACTTAAAAGACTTCCTGTATTTAAGTGGGCAGCTACAGCGCAGCTTGCTTATGTTGTTGAATGTAGAGTCTACAACATTTTACAGTATACACACCTTTTAGTCATGTTTTATATGTGTGCTATTATTATAGTTTAAACACTGCATGTGAATTTGGCATCCATTAAAATGAATAGAGCATTAAAGAGGCTGGAAGCCACTGGTCTTTGGGGAAGCATCTCTTTATGACACTCCTCTGCAAATGGCCAACTATTGCATTATGGAGCCTTTCTTGAATTCCTGCCAGTGACACTGGATCCTGTAATGGGTTTGTAATGAGGCTAAAATCAACACCTCTAAACTAAATGGGGAGAAGACAAAGGAACTGGGACATGGTGAAAGGAAACAGAGTGAGGACAATGTCATTTAGAAGGTCAAAAGACTGTGCTGTCACAGTGAATAGCAAAAAAACCCCATGCTAAACTGCTGAGAAGGGCCTTGGGAAGGAGCAGAACCACAGCTTGAGGAATTCAGAGGGAACACAATCTGCACTCCCATTCATAACATGCTTTCCAAAAAACAGCTCTCAGAAATGGTTAGGAGGAAAGAAATGGTGTACATTATAGTTATGATGATGATTATGGTTCACCTATTTCACAATCACACTCTTCAGATAGGAGAAGAGAACTTCTAAGAAAGAATTTTTCAGCAAATCTAAGCTCAATGATGGCTGTCAAACCTACTCTTCAGAAGCAGTTTTGTTGCTATAAGCCATGTTTTCAGCTAATATTACATCAGCCTGTTAGAATTTGCACAGAACCAAACTTTTCTGTGTTAGGAATCATCTTCTCCAGCTGCTTTCTATTGCACCTGAGGTTATGATCTTCTGTTCCCATCCTTATGCTCAGGAGACTGTATAGAGGAGAGGGCAAAGTTTTCATGCAGCAAGAGAGTTTAAATATTTTCTCACAGGAAATACCTATTTTTTTTTCCAAGAACCATAAACTAGTACTAGATTAAAAAGCAGGATGAAGACATTCATCATGAACATGAACAATGGTGGGCAACAAAGTCACTGGAGACAAAGCCACAGAGAAATCATAATGGAAAGAAATATTTATACTGACGAAAAATCATTGCACAGGAATGTAGGGGTGCTAGTGCAGTGAAGAAGAATTTGACAAAGAACAGCATTGTTAAAGTCTTATTTCCACTTGTGCCACTGGTTTTGTGGATGGCTGTTTGCAAATTCTTTAACCCCTCTCCATTTCTCTGGTCCCTGGTTTTGCAGAATGAAGACAATACTGACTGCCCTGGCATTGCATTGAGATCTGTGCAATATCACATTTAAGCACTTCCTTTTACCTCCAACTTCTATCATCATTCTCCACAAAAAGTCACTTCAAACAGTTTTACTTGAAAAAAAAGGCAACCATTTCAAGTGATTACATTTATAATTTTAATAATGTAAGAGGTTTACAGTAAGACACCATGCAACCAAGAATTCATTACTTTTCCTTTCAGATTTTAATAAAAGTACAGTATGAATTATTTAAACTACATGAAATTTGTCAAGATAAATTAATTTAGGACATGTTGTGATGCAGTATATTCTGGCTTTAATTGTGTTTGCTGCTTACTGAGTAGCAATTCAGAAAGCCCAACAATATATTTTCACAGCTATTAAAAACAAGAACATGACAGTGCTGTCTCATTTTCCACACTGTTTTCTCAGAGATTTTCTTTACTTATATTTTGATAAAATTTGAAGTTAGGTTATTGCATTAAAAGAAACAACTCAAGAAACAAATTGAGAAAACAGTGAACAGTTCAGGGGATTTCTCACATACTTCCTCTAATACAACTCTAGTCTGCAGCGTGCAGGAATAATCCCAGGATGAGCAGCCTTCAGAAGCTGCTGCAAGAAAATGGCAAGATTTAATTTGGTATTATTTAATTCTTATTATAAAGGAAAAACAGGGTCCCAGGGAAGTCAGTAGAAATTTTGCCTCTGACATGAGTGAAAGGCTCAATCCATTGCCCAAACACAGCTGGAGGTGCCATGTGAGACGCCCTGGGGTTCTGCACCCAGCTTCAGCTGGGAGTGCTTGAGTTTCCTGTAGGTCTGCTGTACCTGCAGCCTGATGGGGAACCCTTGGATCACTGGGACACCTCAGACATCACTTTTAGATCATTGAACTGAGCCCAGGATGTCTCCATTGGACAGCCCAGGCTGATGCTGGCCTAACAGATCCTGTTGCTCATCTGCTGACAGCCCCAGCCTAACAGATCTGACAGCATTCCTAACAAAAAATTACACATAAGTTATAGATCTTTATATACTCTTAAGTATTTTTAATATTCATGCCCATTTAAAAGGACTCATCCTTTCACTTCAGCTATGCTGTCAAGTGTACCAAAGATAACATCCCCTAATATTGTATTGGTTTGGCACTGGTTTTTGGTAGCAGAGGGGCCACAGAGGGGGCTCCTGTGAGGAGCTGCTGGAAGCTTCCACTGTGTCCAGCAGAGCCAATCTCTGTTGGCTCTGAAGCTGGACATGCTGCTGGCCAAAACTGGGCGAGTGAGAGAGGCAGGTAATGCCTCTGGGATTACATATGTAGGAAGAAAATCAAAACAAAGTCACAGGTTTTGCTCCTAGTTAGGGAGGAAGAGGAGGTGGGAACATGTGAGGGAAACAACATGGACACCAAGGTCAGTGGAGAAGGAGGGGGAGAAGGTGCTGGAGGTGCTGGAGCTGAGATTCCTCTGCAGGCTGTGGTGAGGACCATGGTGAAGCAGCTGTGCCCCTGCAGCCCATGGGGGATCCATGGGGAATGCAGAGATCCACCTGCAGCTCATGGGAATCCACAGGGATGCAGAGATCTACCCACAGCCCCAATGGGGATCCACAGGGGATGCAGAGATCCACCCACAGGGAGGAAGCTCAGTTAGGAAGAACAGTGCAACAGTCTTCCAAAGTCAACCAACACTTCCTATTCTGAATGATGACATCTGAAACTGCCATAGTGCTAAAAAAGCTAAAATCATATTTAAAAAAATAGAACTCTAAGTGTATTATCAGGTTTTTCAGAAGTTGAGAATAATACTTGTAGCACATATAATCTTAATATTAAAATAAAATTTTAGCATTGCTTGCTGTAGCCAGTCTCTAAATAGAACAGTCATACAGCATTTTCTCAATTGTCCATAAGGCATTAGCTTGTGTTTACTTACAGGCCACACAGTTCAGAAAGACTCACTGAGGTACAATTACAAAATGTCACCACTTTGGCAGAAAAACACAGCACTTCGGCCTTTGCAAGCAGCACACACAAATTCAAAGATACTGAACCAGACTCCCTGCTCACTGCAGTTGTGATTTTGCCCCACCACCAAGCCCCTCCTCTCATCACCAAGCTGAAGGAGTCACTCTGTCATTTCTGGGCAGGAGAGCACCGTGTTCCCCTTGTCCCTGTGAGCAAATCCAGCAGCAGAGACCCTCACCCACAACCAACCTGCAGAGCAGCACCCCTGAACCTCATCCTTGCTGAGCTCCCACAGCACTTGCTGATGGCTGAGGGAAAAGTGACTGGGCTGGTACAAACAGAGGAAATCTTCCTTGCATCTCAGGGAAGAGACTTCCCGTGCATCTCAACACTCAAGACAAACCCTAAAATTGTACACACCAATCTCCAGGTTTAAAAGAGAGATCCAGGGGTTTTCATCAGTAATAAATATCCATACAGCAAGAAAAGAGGGGGGAATATTGCTACACACAAACAGGTTATTTAGTACTGAATTAAAGGTTGGTCATAGCAAGATCATATGTCAAACTGCCAGAAAAGGGGAGCATGAACAAACAAAAGTATGTGATTCAGAACAAATCAGCTTTTCCAATATACTGGAATCCCACAGAGGGTTGAGCACTGAAATGACTACACTTCCTTGCACAGATGCAAGGAAAAGGTCTGTCAGGATATACCTGCACTAAAACAACAAAAATAACGTTTAGAATTTATTTATTTATTTGTTTTTGAGAATCCCCAAGTTCTGCTCCTGGATTGGGAAACAGTAGCCCCAGTACATATTGGTTTATGAGAGGAAAGAGAGGAGAGAACACCATATCAAATTGATACTTCAGGGAGATTTGAAGGAGAATGAACACATATTTGGAAATGGGCCAGGACACTGGGGCTACTGTGTCCTGCCCTACACAAAGAGCCATTGGATTGTTAATAACCATAAGCAATCAGGCCCTTCACTTTATGTCTCATCAGCAAGACTACACTACATATTCATTTAACTCACACTTGCTTTTAAGTTCTCTCAGCTTCTATTGCTGATGGGTTTAATTCTGTCTTAACAATAAACGCATTCCTTTACTTTTTGTTCACTGGAAATCTGTGGCTGATTCATCCAGCACTACACTGATGAAATTGTAAATGAAGAAATCCTGTACTGACAGAAGAAAACAGATCAAGCATTTTAGCTTAAGAAAACCTGTTCTCAGGTTTTCTTAAGCTAAAAGCTTTATTTTCTTCAGTGTCTTGGTAAGCTGTGACAAACTTCTTCAGTTTGAGGTGTTGCTCAATCTTCTTTCTCCATTCTTAAACTGCTAAAAGACATGGTATTAAACCGTAAAATCAGCATTTAATTAAGTGCTTCAGGAGAGAAGGTTCTTCTGATCTAGAAAGATAAAAAAAAAGTCAGGAAGTAACCTGGAAAAAGCAGCCCAGTTGTATGTGCCTTAGGTTTCAAAATTGTTTATTTTTTCTAAGTCCCTATTTTATCAGCAGAGTTGTATTGAAAATGCAGATCTTCAGAAGTGCCTGAAAATTAATTTTGTGATGCTCAGGTATTCCTGTTTCAGCCTTTCTTCAGTAACACATCCATCACATCCTCCAACCTTTACCAAGTAATATTTTCCAAGAGGACATCAATAAGCTCCCTTGCCACGTGTGTTTCCGCTGTTCTGGGAAGGAAACCTGCATTTTCAAGTATTCAGCTTGAACAACAACCTTCAGAGAGTCTTCTACAAATGTTCTGCAAAGCTCTAGTTTTAAAGACATCTCCAGTTAGATGTACTAAAATATGTGTGCTCTTTTTTGCAAAGAGCACACTTGTTCCTGCAGGGTAGCTGACAGACAGAAACACACAAAGTCACCCAGATTGATCAAGGCACCAGCAAATCACAGGCTTGTTTTAAAAGTGTCAACCAAGTAAAACTTAGGCTCCTAGATCACATAACATTAAACACACAAACAAAAAACAGCTTAGTGAAGACTCCCTTTGAAATAAGGTTCCTGCTCTTTACAGTCCTGCATTTTCCTTGAGTGGTGCATGTCTATTCATCTCACTTGATAATACAGGGAGTTTCCAGGACATGCTAGACTTTCCAAAGTTTAGGTCTATCACCTTCTTTGTTAGCTCTGGAAGAGGAATAAAGCATGCAGTGACCAGCAAGACTGGACAGCTGAGCACTGCCACTTTAAAATCTATACCTATAAAGGTTGTATCAGGAGATAGAATTCAGGTTTCTCAATATTACAAACAAAAGGGATTTCTCAACTATAAATTCATTTGAATGCAGTTGAGTAATATTAGCAGTTTCACAGCAGTTTCGTCCTGCCCCAGTCCCTAGCAAATCAGTAGGGCTCTAAAAATGTTAGAGAGACAGGGTGATACTGGTTTTAGAGCTGACGAAACCAGTTACACTCTTCTGTGGGAGACACAAGCCTAATTCACACAACCACCACTCACTCTGCGTACTATATATGAATCTCCAAAAAACCCACAAGCCTGTAAAGCAAGGTCTATGAACAGCAGTGGGGCCAGCCAAGGACAATGTTTCTTTTCTACTAATCTCAAAATTAAATGGGAAAGTCCATTTAACATAGGAAATTACACCAGTTTAGCAAAGGACACAGCTAAAAGGAGACTCCAAAGCCGAGTCAAAGCTGGGCAAACACCCTGTCAGCACCACTGGAAGTACAAAGCCTTGGGGAAAAAAACATTATTAGAATATTCTTATGCAGTTCTTTACACATCATTACCTTCCTCTTAGTATAAATTGTACTGTGCTGAACACATCCAGATTTTGCATGATTTTGTAAGTTAAACAATCCTATGTGAATGCAGGACAGGATACAAACCACCTGGAGTTGGTGGGTATTGCAAGTACACACCAAGCTGCCACAGCTGAGCAGTAGATCACTAAAACTGAGCATGCTGCAAGGGACTCTTTAGTTTTATCTGTACTAACTAAAGGGAGAAGAAGGTGATACTTTCTGATTCTGTAGACACAGGCTCCTAGCACATCCCAAGCAGAGGAAAAGTAGCAGGTATCCAAAGCAGCTTCAGAACTGATATATACTGTAAATAAAACCTTTCTGATTGCATCTAAGTGGGCAAGCATTGCAAATTATCTGGAGTAACAACTTCACTCCTGTTATCACCATTCTGAGCTATTTATATTAACACTGATTGTTATCCTGCACTCCTTGCCAAGAAGCATTTTGAGAGCCTGTTAGCCACCATCCCTCACCTCTTCAAGAGCTAGGTCAGATTCTGAGTATAAATAAACAGCCCCTTTGTGCCTGAACTTGAAAAAGAAATCAGTCATCTGTATATGATCTGTGCTAAGGAAAAATGTAATTTTTCCCTTTGACAATGTGTGTATGGTTGTTAAGCTATCTTGATTGCCAAGAGAAATTTGTTTTCCACGGAGACCTCTATAACTTAAAATGTCATGGGTTTTACCCCTCCCCTTCCTTTTTAATTTCTTTTTTCAACTGATTTACAAATTAAGTTGACTGTCTTCAAAGTAGAAAAATAAAATAAAACCAGATTCCTGAAAATTAAAAGTCTGGCACAATCCTATACTAAGAGGCCATTTTATCTTGTCTTTTCTAAAAGATAGTTTGCAGATTCTGGCAGAGATCCCATTTCCAGTAATAAAAATCCCCAAGGACTTCTGGTACCTAAGACCTCCTCTTCCTGGATCCTGACCACATTGCTGTGATTAAACTGTCTAATACAGAAAGAACTTTTGTTGTTTGTATTTATTATTGCAAGAAGAAAGGAGCACAGAAAATATTTGTATATGAAGAGCTTGATAAAATTGTCACCAGCATACCTGAAGTGACTCTGTGAGCTTTAAAAGGCATTTATCCCCCCTGCATCCTGCATTGTTACTCTGATCTGAGAAAGCTTTGGTACAGTACATGCAGTGCAAAGCAAAGCAGTGGAATAAGGCAGATGATAGAGAGCACAGAAATCAGCCAGATACTGTAATCATCCCTAGGTAGGAGTGTCTGCATACAATCACCTCCGAGCAAACCACCTGGAACAGCATTTGTTACACTGAAATGTAAAACCTGTAGCCTTATCTTGCTAAATCTGTGCCCCACAGTGGTTAATTCCTCATGCACATTCTCCCCATCCAGCAGCCAAGCAGGACTGTGTGCGCTGCTCCCTGCCCCTGGAAGGATGGAAGGATGGAAGGATGGAAGGGTGGAAGGGTGGAAGGATGGAAGGGTGGAAGGATGGAAGGATGGAAGGATGAAGCTTTCCCAGTGACACCCAATCTTAGCATTGCAGCCGTGCAGAGTGCTGACTTCCCTGTGGCTCCAAGCCACCCCAGCAAAACCATTACACCAGAATGCTTCATCTTGCACCGTGCTGGGGAACAAAGTGTGTGTGAAGTGCTGCCTGCTCGGATCCCTCTGTGAGCACTGAGCACTCCTGCAGATGGGGAGAGCCGGCTGTTCCCAGTCCTTGGGACGCTGCCCTTCCTTTTAACCACAGCTCTACTCACTAACAGTATAATCTTCCTTTTAGTGTGGGGTATGCTAAAATAAAGCCACTTTGTCAGCATGCTGGTGACGCTGCAATTGAAGTGTATGTCAACTCAGTCATTCATAAATCAGTGTGTATATTCTTCGTAAGCTCTAATGTCATGTCATCAATGCTCTCTTTATTTTGCAGTTATTGATACTAAATTCCAGCATGATTACAGAATCACATTTTTCACTTTATTGCATTTTGAATATTGAAGGGCTTTCCCCTTTATTAAATTACACTATATTACAAGAGTCTGAGAATCTTCTGATGCATGACCAAGTACGTAGTTCCATCTGTTTTGTTTTTCTCATTCACGACAGAGATGATTTTGTTTTAACCAGTACATGTATTTCACTTTAATTCCACTTTATGTCTGTCAGGTTGCATCATTTGTGATGTGTGGATACTCTGCTGCAGAGCTTTGCAAAACCACTTAAGTTTAAAGTAAAACCAGCTTTCTGCATAGCTCAGGTGTTCAGAAATGAGATATGGCTACTTAAGTTACCAGTTTAAATCGAGCACATGGCACAAAGCCATATCAAATCTGGCAAGACCAGGCTGGCTAAAAATTCACTCTGTTTGAAGGCTGCCTGGTAGCCTATTTAAAATGGACTAATTTCCTATTTGTGCCTCAGAAATGCAGGTGTTTACACAGCCAAGGCTGCTAGCACAATTGGTGGATTGTCAGCAGTCTTAGCCCAAATTCCAGGTGTCTGACTTTGAACTCAAACACTGCAGAGTAGACCAGGAGAAACTCTGCTCAGTGTCTGAGTCACAAGTGTGAGTTTATTGTTTGTATGAGAGAACTTATAAGGCTGTGTAAATGAGAGCAATACCCGTGGCATAGGGTGCTGTACAAGACTCATAGGTACCTGAGCAGAGAGAATTAAAAACTAACTGAAACTTAATTTAGAAGTCTATTCATCCTCACATAACTTTCAGGAGACACCTGTGGAAGAAGGATCAGATTGCAATAGGCTGAATATCCCCCTGGAAATACCCACATCTCTCTATGAAGCACCCAGGGAGTGAGCACATACATGGGTCACAATAAATGGATAAATCCTGAGCTTACTTGTTTTACAAACAAATCTCCGAACCTCAAGTTTTCCACATTAAAAAACAACAACAACAACAACAACAACAACAACAAACCAAAACAAAACAACCCAGGCCTTAACATTTCACAAATATGCCTCCCTATCAAGTGAGATGAATTTAAAATTTCAAAGCTTTGGAGAGTCATTGATCCAGACTGTTGTATTGCCTCTGGTGACCTCATTGCTGTGACATACTTTAATTCCAAAGCTGCCACATAGCAAAAGATCAAACTGCAAAAAGTTCAGGAAAATTTACAAAAACCATCACATTAATACATTTTTTTGAAGTCCACTCATTTCCTTGTGAACATTCCACTATATTAAAAACTGGTCATTAGGTGTTGTAAATAAAATATAATTATGCCAAAGTTGATCAGGGTCTACTGATCTTTTCCACAGAACCAGCACCTCCAGAAGCATGCTGGATGGGGAGCTAAAAACCACTGGTATGAAAAGATGTCAGGGAGAAGATGTTTCATTAGTCACTCACCCTCCCTCACCACAGAACAGCAGGTAATCCAAGGGCTTTTGTTAATGACTGATTGTTTACAGCACACAAGCTCAACATACAGGCTAAGAATTATTAGGCCTTGTTTTGTTTTCAGGAAAAAACCAAACAGACCAAACAAAACCAAAACCCTTTTGGGTCTCTGTTTTCAGGCTTAAAAGGACATTGTTGTATCAAAGAGTCAGGGCAGTTTCTTGTCTACAACAGAGGATGACTAGGTAGGCAAGCAGACAAGAATAAACCATCTCTGTGCACAAAAAACCCACCTTCAGTTATTTGCAGGATCTAAGCTGAAGCACTGAAACTCTCATTTCCTCTCCTTTCCTGCCCAGGTGAATGTTTTTACTTGAATGACACTTTGAGGAATTCCCTTTCAACAGCAGGTACCTTCCATTTGTAATGCTGCAGCTACACAAGTCTGTGTCTGAGTGCACATGTAAATCCATTTTTTTTCAGTAATGCTGAAGGTAGAAATTGATATAATCATTCTTCTTTCCCCTAGAGCACTATTAACAGGCAACATACCTTTACACCTCTTCAGAGAGGGCAATTTTGCAGTTGAAGGGCAATAAGAACATCCCAGAGCAGCAGAGGGAATCTGTGCAGAGCAGAGGCTGGATTTGTGTGCACCTCTGCTTCAGAGAATAAATTATAAAACCCTAAGTGTGTGAGCCTTAAGTTTACAATGCAGTACCCTTTCTCCCACTTTAAGCTACATTTAGGTTAAAGCACTTTAGCTTGGGATGGGATTTCTCAGCAGGACAGGAACAAAAATTAAATACACCTGTGCCCCCCATTCCCTCTCTGCTTCTTTCAGCGTTTTTGCCCTCCTCTCTAGAGGAGAAGCTGCTATCTCTATAACACAGCAACTCTGCACATCCTCAGTTCAGCTGGGCACAGCCATGTGAGAACCAAGTATTGAAATGAATTACTTAAGACATTACAGACTATGTCTAGCAATATCCAAGGGTCTTAATGCCCTAGCTTTTTAACACATTCCCTCCCCACAGAAGAATAACATTGTTTAGAGCCCTGCACAAGGATGAACATTGCATCAAAATCAGTCTGGGCTGGGTTTTTTTTACTAGTATAACAAAGAGCAGATCTTGTTCCATTAGCCCTGATATTGAAGGTAATTTTCACAAGTATTTGCTCAAAGATTGTGCTTCCCAGGCATCACTGCAATTTGCTTTGCTACAGGCAACAGAGGTTGTTGAATTTTGAGTACAGGGTGAAGAAAACAGCAAAAGCTAATTTGCTTTAAGGACAATTCTCTAAGAAAAATGTATTTTTTTGTTTCTTTGGGGTTTTATGCAACTGTTTAATATTTTTCAGCTATCACATGCATGAGCAACATAAATTCAGCTTCAGGGTTATTGCCCAGGAGATACAGGTGAGTTGCTTTCCTTAAGCAATCATTTCCCAACCCGTTAGTCCTTCCTGTAACTCTATAAATAATTAAGAGAATATGCCTGTTCCACAGGAACAGCTCACTCTTACCAAGTACCAGCTAGAAAGGCCTCCACAGCTTACAGCACACCAGAGCAGGTGCTACAAACCAAACTGCTTTAGTTTTCTCTGTGTGTGGAAATGCTTGTCTCAAACATACAAACATAAAGTGGCATACACTAAAACTCTAACTATTGGGTACCTCCACTTGTAAACTCATTTTACTGCTGTAAATTAAAGGGCTTTAAAGGCTTTTTACACAGATGATAATAAATTCCATTCACAAAATAATTTTTCCTCCCTCTCCTTTGCAGAACTTTCCCATGTGCTTTCACATGATCCACCTGTTCTCATTATGTGTACCTTTGTCCTGTGATAAAGCATTCCTTCATCACAGAATAATTAAAAGCCACATTTCTCTCATTCCTCCTGACTTATCAGTAAATCCCTTATAGCAACAAGCCAAATTGCAGCAAATGGATGGCACATTGTGAGGCACACTTCAATACTCTGAACAATACCTGACCACAACAAATTAAGGCATTTCCTTTCAGTATGAATTTGCATATGCAGAAGTATGAAACACCAGATCTGTGACAAAAAAGTATAAGCTGTTCCTAACTGTGCAATGAGTATGATCCACGAGGTGCAATAAAAACAGATAAAAACACACACATTTGAAGCACTGAATGTTCAGAATGTAGTTCACTCTTTGGAATGATTATATAAATTGGTTTGTGACTGAGGAACAGCTTTAAGAACAACAAATGATGAAAATATCCATCAATTGAGGATGTTGGCTCCTGCATAAGGCCCATAGAGCAGGATGAATTCCAGCATGAGTAAATGGCAAATGCATAAAAATGATTGGCAGAGTGAACACTTTGTTTTCTCAAACAATAACTCCTTCCTGTCCATTGCAACATCTCTCTTAAGCACAGCTCAAGGTAGCAATAAGTTTCCATCTCCCTCTTTGAACAGTATTATTCAGGATTCAGAATGATCTGTTTTGTTGGTCCTGTGGGTTTAACTGGGAAAATGATGACTGCACTCTGCTCTGTGGGGTAAGGGGACACCATCACACAGAGCTGTGCCCAGGACTCCTGTGCTGGGAATTCCCCTGCACGTGTCCTTCAGGGGATTTCCTGGAGTACTTTAACATGCAGAGGGGTGCAGTTGGTGGTGGTTGTAAGAAGACTGAGCAGGGGTTTGGCCATCTGGACACATGTGGAGCCTACACAAGAAGATCCATCCCAAAGAAGAGGCCTGTAGATATAGAGGGGACCACATGGAGCAGTTGTGGTTATTTGTGTTACCTACACTGGATCACATCCCCTCTAACAGTGAGGAGTGTACAGAGATCAGCCAAGCCCTAAGTGAGGCCCTGACAGGGTTTGGCATTGTGAATATGCTGCTCTTCTCCCATGTTCACCTGAGCTCCAGTTCTTTACCATGTCTGGTTTTGGTGCTGTGCTGAACATCTGCAACATCAGAGTGCCAAATTAAAAACAATAATAATAAAAAAAACAAACCTCAAAGCTACGGAGAGGAAATTAATCTTTGGGCAGCCTGTCCAGTTTATAGGGTGACTGTATACACTCCTGCTGGTGCACCCCTGCTGGGGGAGAACACATCTCTGCAGGCAGCTGAACTCCCTTGGCCCCACAGTCACCTGCACAGCAGGAGCTGGGAGCAGGGGCAGGTCTGTGCTGCTGCTGAGCCCAGCTTAGACAAGCTGGGCTCAACAGTAGCACATCCACCAGAGGTGTCTGAGGTTGTCACTGTCTTGTGAAGGGCCTGTGCAAACTTTGCACAAAGGAAAAGCAGAACCTTTGCAGACACAACCCCATTAAGAACAGGAGATAAAGGGACACGTTGTAAAAACAGATCTCGGTTTTTGAAATAGGTAGAGTGATGCACTCACACTTGAGCAAGCACATGAAATACATCAGCAGTGCACAGGCATTTTCCAAGTCCTCTGCATAGGAGTTTGCCAGGAGAAGATAAATGTATTTGCATAAGCAGTTTTAATTTGCAGTGTTTTAATTGTTGCAGTATTTCAGAGGCACAAACTGTTCCAGTTTCAGAAGTTCTAAGCCCAAAACACCCCCAACACCCTGCGTGACACTTGTAATCAGTGGGGTCACAATGGCAGAGGAGACATCAGAAATGCAGACAGAACATATTTTCTCAGTCTCATTAAGTGAGAACAAATTCTGAAGGCAAGGAAGAACAGCTTTTTCCAAAAATGCAACAGAAAAGGAAAGCAATGGGTGCAGCCTCAGTCAGGCATTTATAAATGCAAACATCCTCACGTTATCTTTACTGCCAACTAAATGATGAGTCTTACACAGTAATACCTATATTTGCTGGAACAGGAAAGCAGCAAAACAGTTTTCTGTCAGACATTACATCTGCTAGTGCCTCAGGACACTCAGGCTGACTGAAGCTGGTAAGGCTGATGTGTGACAATCATAGGCAAATTACATTTTTTTTCAGGCTGGTTTATTTTGTTTTAATTGTGCTATGTGCATAAATAAATAGCTTAAATGTTTTCTATCCAAGAAAATAGAGAAGTTCTCCTAAAAAAATGAAAAAGACTGACAGCAATGGATTTCTCTAACTGGTGGGTGTATCTCCATGGAAGCTTGCATTTTAATTGCCATTGAATGATACAATTATGTCACGTGGCTCTATATATTCATATATTTTTACCTCTGCTTTTAAAAACTACTGAGAAATCTGAGCAAACCTCCCTTAACTAAATAAATTGGAAACCATAAGAATAAATATAATTGCTTTGGGAAATTATTCCTAACCCTTAAATTTTAACCATTTTATTACTTTAATTAATTGTGGTTTGGGAGAGTAGATGTCTTGAGAGAGTGGTTAGTCAGCTGTTGCTTTACCTCTGGTCCAGGTCAAGGACTCAACAACTGGCATGCTGCATTATTGCCTCTCCCTAAAAGGTGATTCTCTAATCACATTTTCTGGCATAAAGGCTTGGATTATGAAGAATCTGAGTGATACCAGTCCTCCAGCTAGCCTGAGAAAGAACTCAGGCTGCTGCTGATCTTGGAGGTGGTCTGGGAGATGAAGTGAAGTGTGTGACACCCACTGCACTGTGGGAGGCAGAGATTACAGATAAATTCAGTCCACAATCACTCTGCATCCACCACCTTGTCTCTTGGATGAATAAGATTTCAGCCCCCACAAAAAAGAAGTGCAGAAAGGACAGATGAATTTAGAGAGAGATTTGCTGTTGGATGGAAGCTGGATGTAGTTCCATTTATCTTTTATCCCTGTTGTGAAATCAGCAAGAAACCAAGTTTATCCAAGTATTTCAAATATTTTCACTTTACAAGCAACCTGTATATTTCATAAATACTAACATCATAATCCCTTCTTAATCTGGCAAGGGGTGGATGTTTTAATCTTTTGGTGTGCTGAAAGGTAATATTATTGGAGAGTTATTTGCCCATTCCCTGGTGATGGAGTCTGCAGCATTCAGAATTTAACTATGGAAGTGGAATTCTTGCCTTTCAGGGTTTATTTACAGATTTTGCCAGATGAATGTGTAACCTGTGGACTATAATTAGGGATTTCCAGCTGTTACCAGAAAGCCTGGAATGCACAGCTTGCAGGCTTTGAACGTATTTAAAAACCACTACTCATAATCCTAAAATATTATTAAACTGGCAGGTATGGAATAGCAAACATTTTAATGTATATTAACCCTTTGTTCACTAAAATGATAGCACATGTATATTATAGAGTATACATGCTGATCTTTGAATCTCTGTGGTGTATTTAAGCACAGTTTAATTCAAGTGCTGCCAGCTCAGTATTGCATTTCAATTTTGGCCACTGGGAAAAACCAGAATCCCTGATTTTTGTTTAGATTGATTTGGAATAATTTTGTGGAACCTGGGAGAGATAGCCTTGTTCCTTTATTTAAGTATTAGCTAGAAAAGCCAGTGCACAGAAGAGGAAACCATCACCTTCACACGTTCCTCTATGCACTCCATTAATTATCTGTTTTCTAGAAAACTAATTCAGATTATTTCTTACTCTAGCCATTATAAGAGTTAATCGTCAACAGCTTTAGGTTTAAATACAATTAGAGTTTAACATTGTCCTAGAACAATGTTTTTAAGAATACCCTAACATTTCGTTTGTTTTAAGAAAAATTTCCTCCAAAACACACGAACACATAACAAAAAATAGAAGTTTAGGTCAACTGGAAAAGTCAGTTCTGAATTATGAGACTTTTGGAGAATAAACACATATTAGCATACGCAAAAACGTTCTGATATTTTGGTTCATAAGGAGCTCATGCCCTGTTTGACATAAAACCCCTCAGCTATACCTGTAACCACTCCCCACAAAAAAGGGACAGTGAAAGACCTGTTTGTTTAAACCATGTACAAATTCTGAAGTTCAGAGAGATTCTAGTTCTACACTTCACCATTAGTTAAGAGGGGTTTTTGTGTAAAATTTCAGAGATCACACAGATTTTCAAAACTATCCAGTCTAAATAACTCTTCAGTCAGGGAAAAGTATATCCTTGAAATAAATAAGAGGAAAATGTAAACATCTTCAGATTAAATAAGACAGATACATAAACATCATTCTTGTTAAGAGGCAAGTCTCTTGTTAAGAGGAATAATTTCCATCATGTCAAACCATGGTAGCTTCACTCCAAAATCCAGCCACAGTCCTGATTAATATTTATTTTGAGACCATACACATATGTTCCTGTTTTTGGCCACTTAAGTTTGAGCTATCAAGTTTATTATTTTTTCTTATATGATTTCTAGTCAACAGTTCCAAAGAAATATAAAACAAAAGCAATCAAGAGTTCTTCATAAAAAATATAGACATGTGTAACCTTCTATAAATAATTTTTCCCCCTCAAGTTACTAAGTACAGTAATTCAAGCTTTGGCTTTCTGCCTAAAGCTACAGTTTCTTTAGGTTTGAATTCAAACTTTCATCTATAAAATTGATTGTGCCATTAAAATAAAAGTGACATAGTTACCAACTACTCTCTATAATTAGATACTGTTAGGTGCTTCCTGCTACTTGAAAAACATTCTTCATTTAATATACAGAAAGAGGCAGTGTTGACTAATGAGCTGCTCCATTACTAACTTTTACCAGTTAGTAGTAATAGTTTTATCAGTGCTGCAAACACTTTTAAATAGCCAGTTCTTTGTTTTGGGAGCTGAGCTGAAATGTTCCAAATACAGTAAAACTCTGGAGCCTGTGTCCAGTACCGATTCTTTTTTCACCTCCTATAGAGGCTGCAAGAGACAACCTAGACACAAATGGCCACTTGTTCTCATTACTGATCCCAAGGAATATTCTGAAAGAATGCAGAAATGAATCTAAGTATCCTGGCTATGTTCCAGCTTGGATAAATACATCCTCTCTACCCTAAACACCCCCTATTTTTCTCCATTCTTTCATTTGATTTTAATAAATTACTTATTTTCCCAGTAATAGAACATTCCTTAGCGCTGCTGATAAGGAATGACTGCCATGCTCCTCTCTGAGGATGGTTGCAGAGGGAGCCCTCCCTCCCTCCCTCCCCAGGGTCAGCTCTGGGGAGACACCATCCCACCCAGCTGAGCTGCTTCTCCATTAAAATTGCTGAGTAAGAAACGGGCCAAAGCTGGGAAGACCAAATTTGAAACAAAACATTGCACCTCTCTAGGCAGGAAAGGGTTCACTGAACCCTCTCCTCTAAAACCACGGATGGTGTTTGCAGTTCTCATCAGACTTTGAACTTCTTTAACTTGAGGCAGAGGCTACAAGTCCTTTCTCACCATCAGCTATGTCAGCAGAAGAGCTGTGCCATCAGCCCTTGTCCCATCACAGCTGCCCTCCACCCTCTGCCTGCTGCTCCCTCAGGCCTCCCAGCCAAGCTGCTTGTCTGAGGGCTGTTTCAGCCAAAGAAAATCTGATTAGCACAAACAGCTTAATGACAGGGCTCTGCTAACACTAATCTGTCCCACACCGACTGGAGCCAGGTTAGGGAGAATGTCACTAGCTGCTGCATACCAGAGGGCAGTGTATTCCTCAGGGTGACAAGGAATACCTGGAGGCTGGTCTCTTCTTTCAGCCTATCTGCAGCCCAAGGAGGATCTGTGTCTCCAGCAATGCTGGTCTTTAGCCAGGAACAGGTAAAGCAGGATGCTCTGGCATCACACAGCCATAAAAGAGAGCTTGTGTGATTGCATTTATCCTGAGATGGCCCAGCCACACATAAGGGCACAAAAATAATGAAACTTGGGTGTATAAGATCAAGGTACTATTTGGAGAGAACTGACTTATATCAAACAGGCCTCTCAGAAACTCCCAGCAAATTCCGTTGCTCAAAATGAAGATTTTCTCTGTTGGCAAATCTTCTCAGTGCTATTAATAAGGAGGGAAGTGATTGCCAAAAAAAAAAAAAAAATCCATGTAACATCCAGTATACAATAAGCATGCATTGCAAGTAGTAATCTCCCTTTTCTAAAACATATCCATAATTTCAAAAAGTGAATTGAACACCCAAATCCAAATCTTAATCAGTTTCCTGTATTCTACAAACTGAATAATCCTGAATAATTTTAGGAGAGAGAGAGCCCCTGAGAGGGTTTGAGAGGTGCAAGTGTTAGTAGGGTGCAACAAAACAGAGGAAGAGACCTGTCACTCTGCTGCTTTTCCTGACTGAAGTGGTACTGATACTTTCCTGCTCTCCAAACCTTGGCATCCATCACCAAGGCTCATTGCAATTTGGAGTTGCACTTCCAGCTTGTCAAGTGGCCAGTGTCTCACATGCACTCAGATATTCAAAAAGCTCATAACATGCACAGTGTTATTTCAAGCAAGGCAGCACCCTGGGTTTGTCAGCATTAAGTTCATTTAAGCATCAGTTCAAGGCTAGAAATGTTTAAAACTTATCCTGGCAAAAGAAGGTTGAATACTGAAAGCGGATCACAAGTTTGGAAACAAGATTGCAAAATAAAAATGCCAAGCAGAGAACTTAAAAAGACTCACTCCTGAGTTCCTTCCCATTAAGCCTCCATTTTCCTTTTATTTCTTCTTCAAAACAAACTCCAAAACTATTCACAAGTCTTTAACCAGCAACAGTTCTGATAGTACACATTTGCCTCTTCCTTGTGAGCCTGGCTTCTCTCTTTTTTCTTCAGTACAAGTGAAACATTTGGTGACTGATGCTGGAACCAATTCAAGGCAAATCAAACATTCAGGACATCTCTGGAAGGGAAGACAGATAAAGAGGAGAGGGGAGTTAACTTTCAAGACCATTATAAATAAAACAACTTTATGAATCCAGTGTCATAGGAAATGTTCACAGCGTGCACATCCTGTCCCTGACTCAGTTAAAGTTCTCTGCAGGGACCAAACACAGCACATTAATAACAGAGATGACAGAACTGGCATGTACAGTCTTTGTCTGAACTATATTCCCCACTCCCTTCTTGTCTTGGAGGTTTGCAGCAAGTGGTCACTTCATCCATCACCCTCTTTTATATATCCACAAGGCTAGGTCCAGAAAACCAGAAAATACTTCATATATTTTTCTTAACCATGACAGCACTATCCCAGTTTAAGTAAAGATGTTTCTTTAAAGATTTTTTTCTTTTCTCTTTTTTTTATATACTTTATATTTGCACCAATTTTCTATTGCTTCAGTCGAAAAACAACATTGATTTTTTTTTTTCCTGTTTCTCTGTATAGCTTTATCCACGCCCAGGGCTTGACTTGCAGTACCAGTGATCATCACTAAATGGACACTTAATCCAGTCTCTAAACTGGGATAGCAGTCCAGTTCCTTGACCCTTTGTTACAGAAGACATTATTCATGCTGTCCTAGAAAGAAATCCTCCTATGAAGCCATGAAATCCCAAGAGCTGCTTCCTAACTTTCACCCCTCACTTTCCCTCAGGGCAGCTGAGAGGTTCTGCCTGTCTGGGCTGTTTATTGGCTCTGACCTTCAGAAAAGCTGAGCACCCAGCTACCCTTAATTCCAGTTAACCCTCACCACATTCCTGAGGGAAGGCAGTGGCACAATCTCTACTGTACTAACAGGAGGCACAAAGAGATGGATAACTGCTTTTAAACATTCACGAGATCTGTGGCAG
Source organism: Hylia prasina (assembly GCA_013397195.1). Taxonomy (NCBI): domain Eukaryota; kingdom Metazoa; phylum Chordata; class Aves; order Passeriformes; family Sylviidae; genus Hylia; species Hylia prasina. Next base: position 735,202 of record VYXD01011669.1, on the reverse strand, counting down.
AGGTGGGATTTCAGTGCTCCCTTTGCAAGACAGGGCTCTTATCTCTTCCAAAACCAGGCAGCACAGCAAAAGGGGAACTTACTTGCTCCCCACCACCCTCCTGCTTTTCTAATTTTGATAGATAGGAGGGTCACATATTGAGCACTTTTCTAGAAAGCCTTTATTTTGTGGGCAGAAGAAATAAATGGTTCTTTCTCACTAGAGGAAGATGTTACTAGCAGTCCAGCAGGTCTGTGAATACAGTAATTTCCTATAACTTGTGCCCCTCAGTCCAGCTAAAAGCTCCCCAGCCATGGAAAACCTGGGAATACAGATAAATATCCCTCCAGCCTCTTTGTCTTTGTTGCCATCCGTTTATCATTTCACAAATAGCAGATCAAGCACACAAGAATTTGACTTTGTATAAAATTTGCCAGCCTCAGTACAGACTTATAAGGAAATGTATGGGTTTCCAGGCATCCTGTAGTTATGGCAACTTACCTTAAAAAAAGTAAATGTCCTGTCCCAGCTGAGACCATTCAGCATTGTACTGAAAAATGTTCTGTTACAGACTCGCATTTGTAGCAGGCTAAGCACTCCCATCAATAGCCCCATAAGCAGTTTTCACACTTGTACTATCCAATTTAGGTGGAAGTGTTGGTTTCATCTCAATTATTTTCTGTAATCCTCTATTTAATCCTTCCATTCAGGTTCTACTGTAATTTATTCTATTCAAACTCTACCTTTCCTGTAAAAGATATTACTTTCCAGCAGGGACATTTGCACTGCAGTTTTCTCCTTACATCACACCAGACCCTTTCTAGACTATAAAAATTCCCCAGGAATTTTTTTGCATTGTTTTAAGAAATGAAAGTAAAAAAACCTAAGAAAACTGTCCTGTGGGTACTGCAACTAAGTCAAGCAGGTTTCCCACCCATTTGTGTCCTCTGTCTTTAGCAGTTCCTCCTCTTCTCCACACCCTTTCCACACCACTCCTGCCTTCTCTCTCGGTTCCCAGAGAAATTTTCAACCAGAGAGATTTGTGGCTGCTGCTGTCAAACCCAAGTTCCATGTGTGATGACTGCCCAGCTGGCTGCTGCTTTCTGGAATGGCTCAGATGCAAAGTTATAATCATTCTGCTTCAAGGGAGCAGGGACGTGCAGCAGCCTCTTCCGAGCACTGCTCTACACCCCTGAAACTAATATCCCTCAATCAAACTTGGCCAAAAATGTCCATTAAGGTCCAAAGCTATTGAGAACTGAAAGAGGGACAGATTGACAGCAGGGCTGCAAGTATTTGACTTAAAAGCACATCCCAGCCCCCCGTGAGCATCCAGCCATTTGCTGTCTCTAAAGCCAAGGCAACGAGACAGGTCCAATGACATTCCAATACTGTCAAAGACACAGATTTTAAAAGCATGTGGTCGATCAAAAATGATTGCCCAGATTACAGGAAAGGTCAGTGGATGTGGTTACTGCCCTGCCTGGGGGTGCCACTCAGCACAAAGAGCTGTGTCAAGGGGAAGCTCCACCTTTAACTCATTTTGAAGCTTAGAAAATTGTCTCATCTCCCACTGCATCTTGGAGACTGCAGCTCTTTCGCACAAGCACATCCCCAGCTAACTGTACTGACAAACACATTCCAGTTGTCATTATAATCCTGCTGGTGGGAAAGGGGAGAGGCATGATTGTTTTAAAGAAAATCCCTCTTTAAGCTTCACTTAAAGGATTCAAAATCAGTTCTGAGTTATTTTTCATGTCTCTTTTAATTTCTTTCATCTGAAAAGAATTGCTTGTGATGAACTGAGAGGTTCAAGAACTCCAAGGAAGGTAACTTATCTTCAGCACTAACTACTACAAGCATCCCTAAAACCTCAGTTACCTTTCATGTAAATACTAATGAATAAAAGTCAGCCTTATCAAATCAAGGTCATTGTGTTAATGATGCATACACTCCATCCAGATCTTGCAGCCAGGTTGTTTAAGTTGGGTATGATCTGACAATAATCAAAAGTGGGTGCCTTCTAACCTTTCTACACATTTAATTTGCTCCTTTTGCCCACACATCTGCCAGACACATGCACCTCACTAAGGTTTTCTGAGGCAGAAATTGAAGTGAGGTAGCAAAGCACAGAGCAGTTTTTGGGTAAAGCAGCAGGACTGAGAGGCATCTTCATGGAGAAAAGGGAGAGGACAGTATAGTATGGGGAAGAGAAGAAAAATGAGCATAGGATTCCTTAAAAACAAAAGAAAAATAAATAGAAAGAAAAAAATGTTGGAAGTGATGAAAGAAGAGAGTTAGTTGTTTTTTTGGTTTTTTTTTTTTTTACCTCCACAGGAATAGAGATACGTGGAACAAAGATGGGACACTAATAGGTCTGGTAAAGTTTTCTGGGGTTTCCTTCTCTCATAATTTCTGAGCACCACTTTGGAAAAAAATTGCATTTAAAACTTTTCCTTTGTTAGACTCTGACAAAGAGTGAAGCATTCCCCCAGACCAAGGGGGATGTAAACTCCTCTGAGGTAATAGGGATTTTGTTGGGGCTTGCAGTGCTGCCAACAGAGGAGACTTATACAAAGGGACAGCTTACACTTTCTTAATTCCCCTGCTAAGCAGAACCCTTAATGCTGTTGCCATGCACAACAGGGACAGGTACCTCTGTGCTTAATCCACTGGTTTTATTCTCCCAAAAGGAATTCTCTGCTCCTTGATAGAACACTAATCTTCCATAATCTTGCGAGATCAGGTTACCTGTTTATGCCCAGAAACTGTCTCTGTCGTTATCCTTGCTTTCTTTCATGTTTTCTCCCTTTCTGAACAAACCCATTGTTTTGTGTCTGAGCAGGGGCTTACAAGGTATTTTCTCTTTTGAGTGGTACTGACCCAAAGGCACATCGCACACGCTTCACTCAAAGTCTGAGCAACGTTTAGCATCACTTAAGAAAGGATGGTAATAAAATCTGTCACCCACGGCCAAAAAAAATACCAAAAAAAGCAAGAAGAAGACAAACTCCAAACAAAATAAAATTACAAAGAGACAGGGATCAGCACCTGGAAGGAATCATCACCTTATATTCACCTGGAAGGAATTTTAAAAAGTACAGCAAGTTTTGAACTGAGGGAGAGGAATGGAACAGAAAATGCAAAGAAAGAAAAGTTCCTTGTAGTGCTAATTTCCCTGACTGCTTCGCATGTTTGGAGGAAGATACAGGGCAAAACCATTTCAAGATCACAGCATTTTGATGCAATAATGTAGCTCATTTTGTCACCACTACAGATGGCAGGCTGTAATGAGCCCACGTTAATGACTGCTATAGATATTCCATACACAGACACGGAATGGTGCACTGCGAGATGTCAGCCAGGAAAACAAATGCTCAGAGCCTTGGCCTCATTTCAGATTTTGTTGCAAGCAGAAGCACAGACCTGCTTTGCTCAAAGGTGGACATAAGATTAGTATGTCAAGAGAATTTGTTCCAATTTTTAAATAAAATGAAGGTTTAATAATAGCTTTGCAGCAAACCATTTTCTCGCAGATAAAACCAGGTGAAACCCAGATTTTTTTTTCTGAGCTGTCACATTCATTTTTGGAAACAATCTGCTCAAAAATAGAGGACAAACCTAGACAACAAAATGCTGAAACTCAGAAACATCCCTGCCTGGATTACCTTTAAGCTGTCAGAGGTGCCCTTTCAGCACATAAACCCCCACAGAAGCTGACAAAAACACACATTTCAGCTACTACAGTCAGAACCCTGAGCACACCCCCAGGCTCTGCCTGCTCCAGGACCTGCGCCCACAGCCAGGAACAGGAATAGAATTCAAACCCAGGCTTGGGCTCACAGCCCCAGCTCAGGTGTACCTGCTCCCCATAGGAGCTGCTGCTGCTCAGCTCTCCCACCCCAAGCCCAGCCCAGCCCTTGCTGTCACTGATAATGGCCAGAGTGCTGCTGTCCCCCCTCTGCTCTGCTCCTCCAGCTCAGACCAGGAATGGAAGTCCCAGGTTGAGCTCAAAAGGATTCTGGACAACCAAGGGAGGGGTGGCAGTCTCAGGCTACCCTGGTCTGGAGAATTAAGGCTTATTGGTGCACTCAGGACGTGTAAAAACCTGTGAAGGTAAAAGGAAAAAAAAATCAACCACACAACAACAACAAGAAAACAAAAACACCAGTGTGACAGATATCGCTCGTAGTATTTCCAAAGAAGGTATTCCAAAATTCCAACCTCTAGTCCAAGGAAGATAGAGAACAGCAAATAGACTGTGTGGGGACGAGGAATTTACTATTCCTTTTGAAAAAAGGGTTCTCATTTCCAGCAACAGTCAGGTGAGACAAGCCAGCACAATGCCTCTGACTCAGCAACAGGCAGACAACCTGATACATCCAAAGGATGTGCAATTATGCATTTCTCTGCAAAGCTGGAGTTGTATTTTCAGCCCATAGGTCATATCAAAGCAAACAGTACTACCTCCCAAAGTGAGAGGTGTGTGAAGGCCATCCCATGCTGGCTGGACATAGCATCTCCAATAGATCTATCACATAGAAGAATCAAATGAAATTTAGGCTGACAGCTATGCTTTGTGGGATGAAAGTAATTCTGAAGGACAAGAATTGGTCACACCAAGACCTGGCATTTGGGAGTAGTACATGAAGAGAAATCATTTGAATAAACTACCAGATGGGAAACACATTTATCATGAAGGTCCCCTTAACTGGCCCCAGCTTGAGGCTAATCTGAAAAAATGGGTTTGGATACAGCAGCAACCTGACCAACAAGGATCAACAGCAGAGACTCAGACAACAGCCCAGGAAACAGCTAAATTAATGTGATGCAGGATTATAAGGGTGTCTAATGTCATAAAATTATAATGGAGAAATTATTGACCTTGTATAGTTTCTGCCTGAAGTGGTCATAAAATTCTTATCATTTGTCACAGCCACAGGAGCAAAATGAAAGCAATGTGATAATATAAACTGTTTGAGAAGATTTGTATCACTATGAAAGTGCATTGCCTAGCTATTAAAGACACCTTCTATCTCCCTCTGTAAATATTTTTACAGAATCATGCTTTTCTGTATCAAGACACAAAGTAGGAATGAGTCTTACCTCATTTCCAATATCCTTACACTGATGCCCACATTTTAATGTCAATGGAAACAGTTCTAATTCACTGCTTAACCAGAAGAAAATCTGATGCTTTAACTTCCCAGGAATGATACCTAAACATTTCCAGCATGAGCAAACAAGCGTAACATGAACAAATATCCAATTTTATGTTCTTCTTCCAGCTGCCACAACTTACTCCCAAAAGACTGAAGGACAAACTTCTTACACACTACCTTAAAATCCTCTTGAGGGAACCACTTTTTTCAATCCTAACGTCACATCACTGTGTTTCAAAGAAAACATTGTTCATAGAACACTCTTTTACTACTGAAAAAAAAAAAAAGCTCAAGAACCTGAAACCCCACCTTCAGCCAGAAATATTCCCCCAAATATTTATAGTCCCTCCTGCATAATAGGTTTTCTATGAGACCCATGTTATACACAAAAAACCCTAGACTAATTGGTTTTTATTATCTTAATAATCTTAACATTTCCTCATCTAATAATGGTTAATTTAATGTGCTCCTATAATGTACTCCTAAATTACTAGTTTATAAAACAAACAAACAAAAAAACCAGTGCTGATTTCAGGTTTCCACACATTGCATTAATTACCTGAAAATGTCCCCAGGACTTCCTAGAGCAGACTTTTCACAATCTCTTTATTATCCCTGTACAGACATTTTAAACTTACTGCAGCCACTCTGAGTTCATCATGCTTGTAATTTACACAAACCTTCTAACTGATATTTGGAAGCAGAGAAAATCTGGATGTGAAAATATTAGATGGCCTCCTGCTTTCAGCAGGCAGGTCTTCCATGTGAACAGATGTACTGAGAAGTGGTGCAATAAAGAGATGCAGACCTGCTCTAGCTTGAACCAAGAGAAGGAAATAAATAAACCAAATTATTTTCTTCCTTGCACACAGGTTACCTTCAGGTTCTTGTTTGCTGTTTTTGGCCAGATTTACTTGTGAGCCCAGCAGCGAGCAAAAATAAAGGAAAAATAAATAAATAAGATGGGAGAATAAAACAATCTTTAAAAATGCCTTCTTATCAAGAGCAGAAAGATTATTGCAACCTTAGCAAGAGAGCATGCAAACCACAACCCAAAAGGTTGAAAATTCAGATATTATAAATGAGTTCCTTCTTCTCTGTCCCACCACCAGTGAGAAAGAAGAAGGCCAGAAGCCAAATCTTGAGTGTTCTAAAGAAAACCACAAAAAACCCCACACAACTCAGTCTAGTCTGGACATGGACAATACCTATTAAGAAGCATACCAAAAGGGGCAGGGTAATTATATCACAGTGTAGCAGAGGGCTGAGGCTCTTCCACATCTCATTTCTCTAGTGGTACCAGAGTCCAGTATTCTCTGACCAGGTTCTTTCAGATGTTCCATACTTTTAGGGGGTGAAATGCTTCATATCAAATTTACTTATTTAAAGATAGCTGATGTTGCAGAGGATTTCTTATTTAGCCCACTGGCTAATTCTGGGAGACATTCTTTTAAAGAATTTAGGGTGTTTAGCTAAAACAGAGCTCAGCCTCTGGACTCTGTGCTGAGGTAAACTCAACTCATTGCAGCAGCTGGGGTCAGTCATGTCCTGTATTATTCCTGAATTTCACAACACCCTGGCCACCCTCTGAGCTTGCTTTCATCCCAGGGTGCACCAGCATTCCCACAAGGTACACACACAGAACCATTGTCTTCTGGGCAAGTCGAAAAGGGGAGACAGGCTAGACAGCTTCCACCCTCTCTCTCATGAAAACAACTAAATTATCTTGCTTGAAAAGCCACCTGTATCTGCTTCACCAACAACAGATCCACAATTTCCAACACTGCTGAGAGTTTATCACTCCTTACAGTGAATAGTTCATACAACCAACACTCTGTGTGCCAGTTGCAGACCCAGAAAGGTGCACCTGGACATCAGGTGTCCTTCAGGATATTAATGCAGGTGCTCTCAGGAGGAGTACCCCTGCAGACAATTGCAAATTTCAACAATATCTATTTACACTTGAAAGTCAGTAACAGAACAGATAGGAGAAAGCTCTGTAAACAATTTATTTTGTAACTCGAACTAAAACACTCAGCAGTTTGGGTTTACCAATGTCAGAGGCAGGGCCTGCCCTGTAGCAGCTCCAAGTCAGGTGGGAATGCTCTAATTGTCCTCACCCAGGGCTTGAGCAGTGCCAGGCATGGCTATGAAAGGCCTATTTTTGTCATTAGCAGTCCCTTGGACTATGACCCCAGAAAAATCCTGACAAAGCTTAAATTGTACCACTTACAAGGTAGAATGCAAGGTAGCTCCTTGTTTCCCCTAATTTTATTAGCTAGGACAATGTCATATTCCCTTGGTTTGATGACCTCTCAGAACAAGCCTGATTTAGGAAACTTTACTAGTCTGCATGAAAGAAGAGAGGTTATATTTCTTCTTCCTGGAATATGTGCAGGGATCATTGTAAAAAAAAAAAAAAAAAAAAAAAAAAAAAAAAAAAAAAAAAAAAAAAAGTTAAAAACAATAAAGACAAAATAGATCCATTTAGAGCCAAACAAAAGAAATGTATGCACATTAAGGAATAACTGAATCACAGAGTCTTAGAAACCAGCAACTGCATACTGGTGAGTCTGTGCCATATAAATACTAACAATTGTTCTTTTCCCACCGTTGGATTGGTTTTCACATTCTGGGTTTCCTTCTCATTCCCACCCTCCTTCCTATTTCTTTATGCTGTTGTTATTATTCTCTTAACTGGTGAGGACTTTGTCCAACTTCTTTGAAAAAGTCACCCTTTGTTTGGATCTCACTTTAATTAACTCTTCCTACCTTTGTGACTTTCATGTACTTGGGGTAGGTAACTCCTCTTTTTCAGAAAATTTGATTTCATATCAACTCTGGAAAAAGTTCCCTAGAGTTTATCAGCCATGACATTACATCAAACCAGTTGTCTGTGAGAGCACAGAATTTAATGGGAGAAACTGAGCTCTGCTTTGTATGTGGTTGGATTGTTTGGGTATGGTCCGGTTGTTTTGTTGAGTTTTTTAATTGCAGACTCACAAGGACACAGCAGCTTATTAAATGCTACAGAATGACCTGGGAAACCTGTTCAAACATTCACACTGTCTACCAAATCATATGAAGCTGCTTATACCACCTCCTTTCCTATAATACCTAAGCATCTCTTAATCAATATGATGGCTGTACTTGCAGCATGGCAGAGAGCAAGCAAACATCCCTGTTTACAGCAGGAGGGATACAGCTCTCCTTGCATTAAAGAAGGTGCAGCTGCTCTCAGGAGTGCAGGGCAGGCTCTTTGCTGCCCTGGGGTTTGTGGCAGTGCACCAGTGACCCTGCTGCCAGGTGTGTGTGCCCACTGGCAGCCAGCCCCTTTTCTCCTGGGGCTGCCAAGGCTGTGGGACAGGCCCCTGGAGAGCAGCACACAGGGAATGCTCCCAGGGAAGCTGCCTCACCCAGCAGCCCTCACCTGCTCTGCTGGGGGAAAGGGGCTACAGGAACCTGCTGCCCCTGTTCTCTTCCCAGCAGGAACCTCTGATAAACGTCTCATTTCAGCTAAATCTGTTAGCACAGAAATATAGCTCCAAAGAGCATTGCCTGCAGATTTCAGTTGAGTGGAGAAAAGAAGAGTGTCATGAGACCTGATTCTGAGAAGGGCTAAATCATGGTATCTCCTTATTAGAAAACAGGGATTGCACAGGATCTTTGTGAATGCCCAGCTATAAGAAGGATTTATGCCTCTCAGACACCAAAGAAACTGTAACATATTTGTGCAGGAAAATGTTGGATCGTACTCCATAAGGAATGAGCCTTTACTGATATCAGTACTTGAACAATTAAATTCAAAATTAAAATTCTAGTTCATGAGAATCTGACAAAATAAAAAATTTTGGTTTGGCTCAAAACTATTTTGTGTCAAGCTGAAAATAAATTTTCTTTACTTTAAGACATTTAAGAGAACATACTTTCTTATTCACATCTAAATTCACAACAAAAGTGGCATTTTGAAATTGTACTTTCTTTTGCCTAAACCATTTACCTATTTTGACCTCAGCTCAGTAACTATTCTCCTTGAACTCCCTTTATCAGCAAAATCCCACTGGTCTTTATTTTTCATACAGCTCTATTTCACAGCGTTTGAAAAACATCAGTTCTGAAAAGTGCATTCACTTGCACCTCGCTGGTCATTTTATCCTATAGACTGAGATAAAAAATATCCCCAGAACAAAGTATGTGGGGAAAAAACTGCCCAGTTCAACCTTCTCAATTACCAAACAGGAAAACAGAATGATATCTTAGGATGAGCTTTTCAGTGTGCATCCTTCATCCCAGTGCTACCAGTGAGGCTTTAGATCACACAGAGGTGGACATTAAAGCCAGCAAAATCTCTCATCTTTATCTCCTGCCTTGTTTTCCTTCCCTCTGTTCACAATAGCAGACTCCCCAGTGTGGGATAATTCCTCATAAAGACCTGTCTTGCTCTCTGTGTCCTGGGTTGTTTCTCTCTCTTTTCACACCACAAGCATCCCTTGAGTGGAATAATGCCCTGTAAAAGCTTAATAGTGCATGTGCTACATGTTGTCTATTTGTGTTTTAAATGCCTTCCCTAGTGTGGTAAAATATCCAGTAAAAATCTGTCCTGTCCCTATGTTCTGCATTGTTATTGTCTGAAACCAGTGAATTCTGCAACTGAGCAGCATCAGATCCTTGTAAATGTCAGTGTCATACAAACAGCTACTAATACCACGAAAACAAATTCCATCCTGAAATGTTTCTCCTTAACTTCTGGGATAAGAATAGTTGGCATTCTGCATAAACCACCATAGCGATAAGTACCTGAACAGGCAGGGGACTGAGAGACAGGTGCACAAATACTTTGGGGAAATACTTTGAAATAGTGTACGTATCCAAAGCTCATACCTGCTCTCATCTCAGCTGCTGAAAATGATGATAAGCAAAAAATTAAACACCCAGTTGTGCTTACTCCACCCAGAGATCAGGGGACAAAAGCAGAGGGTCTGATCTGTGATTTCCACTGCTATCTCCCCCAGCCTGCTGTTCAGGGAACAGAAACACTGGTAGGTCTGTACACAGATGGCTCTCCCTAATCCAGAGCAGCAGGAGGCCTGGAAAAGGTAGATAATGCAAAAGCATGAACAATATTGGTGCTGCATTCTGCAGAACATGGTACTCAGACCCCAGACAAGCTCAGGTCCACCAAAGCTGCTTAGCCTCTGCTCAGTCAGTTGTCCTGTCGTGCCCATTCTGCTCTGCCTGGCCCCACTCTCTCTATCAGCACCATGCATGCTTATTTTCTTTTTAGCTAAAAACCTTTCATCACCCACAAGCGTAAAGAACAAGTCCCAGCAATACTGGAGCTTGATGATCATTTTCAGTTACAGGTTACTGCTTTATATATTTTCTGTGGCAAATCAGCATTTATTCAGAAGTAATTTTCTGGTTTAAACTAACAAGCAATGAGTGTGACAAATACTGCTGTTAGTGACTGTGCATTTTAAGGTAATTTTAGAGTGCATGATCTCTGTGGGAATTGCCAACCACATTTTGCTTCTCACATATATATAACTTCAAGTCTCAGTGATAAAGTCCCATTAAAGATATCCTACCCTCTTGACTGGGATTTTATCTTTGCTAATGTATTGCAAGTGGCTCTGATGCAATGTGGATGTCCTTGGATGGATTTAATTGGGCAGAAACCTTTGAAATATGCCACAGGCTAATTCACTTTGAGGGTTAAAACAATGAATCTGTGCAGAAAATAATGTATCGGTGGGTAAAAAGGTGATTTAATGGCAATACAGGAATACCATCTTTACAGCAACCAGAATGGTGGAATTAATGACACACTGGGGTTTTTTATGGCTGGAGAATTACAGCTGTGATGACACCATGAGTAGCTCGGCCTCCCCTTTTATTGTACCTTTGTAGACATGGTAATCCTTTGGCCTCTGGAGAATTTGTTCTCTGGTGATGATCAGGCAAGGTTATTCCATTCCCATGTTCAGCTCCTCCCTTAACCCTTCCTCTCCCTCCTTCCTTTCTGTCTCTCAGGTTCATACACAGGTCATCCACCAAAGCTGTACCTGGACACGTGGAAATCAGTAGATTGGACTCAAGGGGAAAAAAGTTCTCATTTTTGTAAAAAAAATTTAAAATTTTCTTGCAATAATATATACACATTAAAATTTCTTTCTAAGAAATGCTAAGAGATGAGGGACTGAACTCTCCTGTCATGAGCTTGGTAAAAAGCTGGAGTGGCTCTCTTTTCAACCAAGTGAAGAATATCAGAATTACACTGGAGTAACAGTGGAATGACAGCGCTGTGTGTTTTTATTTCTTTAATCTACTGACATTGTTCAACAAAGAGGCCTCCTTCTGTGCATCTGACACTGGGAAATTTATCTTAATGTACTTTTTTTCTACAGCAAGAATTTCAGGGAAAAAATCTGTTAGCTACAGCTTTATCTTCAGTTTCCTAAATGCTTCCTTGATTGATACAAGTGCCATCTTACATCACAGAACCAGGGAGACATTTCTTCCAACATGTCTAGTTCTTGAAAGTGCAGGATGAGGCTATAGACATCTGCTAATGTTATCTGTCACTTCAGTGAAGAACTTTAGATTGTTTGTTCTATGAATAGTGGTTCAAATTCTGTAAAAAAACCAAACTAACCTCAGGAATCTAAAAGTATGTGATTACCTTGAGGGATCTAGTGGGTAAATGTTCATTTACCATACTTTTTTAATCTACTTTTTTCAGCCTGTTGGAGAAGGCAAGGGCTTTGTATGGGAGTAACAGGACATGAGATTCTGAGCTGGTTTGGGGGGTATTTTTCCAATTAGAAAAGGAAATCCTTAATATACTCAGGAATCTGTGCAACTACTTTTGACCAGCACAGAATCACAGTCTGAGAGCTGAACAGAGCTGCAGACATAATCACCATTCAGCTTCCAGTCCCTGGAAGAAGCTAACAAGAAAGAAGGAAAAAGACATGAAAAAAGCAGCAGAGGCAACGGTGAAAGGAAATGAAAAGAGAGACACCTTTACCTTTAAAGCTAAATTACTTTCAACTACATTCAAACCCTTTCTACCACACATATAATGATGACTTAGCTGTGGATATTTCATACACATTTCCTGTAAATGAGAATTAGGCCATTTCAATCATAACCTGCTCACATAACAACTACTCAGGCAAAAGAGCTATTAAAATCAATGGGAGAGTTTGGACCATTTAGAGAATGCAGAACAAACTCTATTATTGTTAGCATTTTCCTAAACTTATGTTGTTACCAGTACTGAAAGGAGCCTTTCACTGTGCAGGGTTTCACAGGGGATAATCTCACCTGTAAAGGGCTGCTGTGTTTGGAGCAGAGCAAAATGAGAGCAAAAGACATAAATACCCAGAGCTCTCAGGGTGGGAGCATAGAGTTTGGTCCGGCTGCAGGGTTTTTCAGGGACATTTGTGCTGTCACCAACCTCCCTGCACCTGGATCCTCCTCTGCTTTATGCTGGGCTTGCCTTCTTCAGTGTGGAAACAGTATTTGTGTACACTACAGACAGGCATGAGTCTGGAGCATGCATAGACATACCTGAGGCAGCACCTACAGGAAAAAAAGATCCAGTGTTAATAACAACAGAAAAAGAGCCACAGAGAAATGTAACATCTAGAAATTAGTAATTCAGTCACTTCAGACTAGAAGTAAAATGCATATTTTTTTAAAAATAGAGAAGGTAATTAAGTCATTACAAGACATTACCAGAGGCATGGTTTTGTTTTTCAGTCACTTAGGTCTTTGAACATTTCAATTTGTTTCCAGCACTCATCCCCATGTACAAATCTTTCCAGATGCAATATCACTCAGACTGAAGTGGTAATCGTGATGTCAAAATTCCTAGTTCTGGCATCCTGATTTACATGTCACATTACCAGGTACACATTAAAGAAGATTTCCTCTTACTTCAGAAAGTAGGAATTTCCTAATGAATTCCTGAGTGAAGTTTCAGACACCAAGTAAATCAGGCCTGTGGACTGACAGAGGCTGACATTTTGTATAAGTGTTTGAATTCAGGGTGTTTACACCGTAAACCACCTCAGTAAGCCTTCTCATCAGTTGCCTACATCCATACAAGGAAATATCTCATTTACCTTTGCAAACAGATATATGCGAGATTGAAAATCACATTAGAATTGAGAGCAACAAGGCTCAACAGAGAGAGAATATGAGAATTGTCACTCATTTGAGATAGGGAAAAAAACATCATTCCCTGCTATTATAAATCCTGCCCATGACAAAGCAATGAAATTATATACCTTGAGCAGAAATGTGAGTTGTTCTGGGCCTGCCCCAGGTGGGTGCACCATGAACAGCTCATTGTCAGCTCTTTGAGTGCAGCAGGAGCCGGTAATGTGCAGAGATTACAGGTGAGGGGGCAGCCCTGCCACCTTAAACTAACAAGGTGTGTGCTGTCTTCAGCACCCAGCTCTTCACAAACACCACCCCACATTCATTTTGTAGCCATCGTACACTGGGCCCTCAAAACCACGTTTTCTTTGAGGTCTAAAAGTTGAGTTATTGGCACTCCTTGGGGGAACAGGCTCCTAAACTTCAGCATCAGAGTAATCCAGAGTGTTTTGCATGCTGTTTTCAGACCAGCTAGTTTGTCTAATGAATGAGATGTGAGTGAGTTCCTAGGGCTCAGGAGAAAGCTGAGGGAGGATTTCTCCACCTCTCTGAAGCCTTAACCCTGCCCAGGCTGTTGCAGGTCGGTGTGTAACAAACACCCAGACACACCAATCCATCACCAACCCTTCTGCAAAGCATTAGGAGCCAAAAGCAAGGGAAAGGGCAGCATGACTCCATTTTGAATTCCAAGAAGTTTTAAAGAAAATAAGGATTGACGCATGAAGCTTTTGCCAGCGTAACAGTGTCTGCTGGAGTTCCAAGTGTCTGTGCTGAGAAAAGCCCCATGCAAACACAATGTAAAATGTCCCCAGGGCTATGGCTTGTTTCAATTCCAGACCTATACACAAAATAAACTAGCAAATGCACTTTTTTGCTAGTATAAAGAAAGTCCAGACTATGTCTGTTTGCCTGCGCAGGCACGTCAGTATTGCTAAAAAACATTGAAGGTGTTGGAAACTGTTTTCAAATACCACAGTGTGAACCTTTGCCACAGCTAGGTCATTGCAGGAACTGAATGAGCACTCAGATTAAAGGAAAAAAAAAATAGGTTCTCAGTTGCAAACTGCAAATGCTTTGTCACTTATTTGCATACATAAATGTAGAGCAGTACATGTGGGTGCCACCCTAATATAAATGTTTCTTATAAGCTATAATAACATCATGATTTTCATATGTAATGCCCCATGCATAAGTACTGAATAGTTTCTCCACAAATTCCCAGGCCTGCCCCTGCCAGCCAAGCCGGGCTCCTTCTCATGCAAATACTGTATAAAAAGGGTGTGAGCAGAGCAGGGAGCTGCAGGAGAAAGATTCCCCAGGCCAAACTGGAGCTTCAGGAACATCTGTGACAAGCCTGGCTCTATGCCTGCAAAGTCATCCTCTTTGCTATTCAGCTGGAGACATACTCTGCAAGAGAATGCAGGACGTGCTGTTGGTTCTCTCTCTGGAGCTGTTACAATTGACAAGGATGAAGAGTTCAGAGAATTCACCGATAACTCAAATGAGGGAAGTCATCAGATGTGGGAAAAGGCTTTTTTTTTCCTAGTGGAACAGAGAGAAAGAAGGCTTTAAAAAATCAGAGTCATGTAAGCTTTTTGAAGAGAAAGGAGGGAGCCAAAGCTGGCACTACTGCTGCCTCAGGTATTGCACTTCTCTCTAATTACCAGAGAAATTGTTGTAATCAAATGCCATCAGTCACATAAATATGCATTAGATATTTCTAGAGGACTGAGATGCTCCCTTTTCTGGACAGTATGAAAATCAGATTGTGCCTTCATGATAACAGAAATGTCTAAGATCTCTCCCAAACAGCAGATGGACAACTAAACCCTAAGAAAAAAATGTATTAAAACAAAGCTCCATCAAAAGCATAGTGTTCAGAGCCAAGAGTGATCAGCACTTTAAAAAACCATAAGCAACACTGACTGCATCTGCTCAGAAAGTTCCCAGTACCTCAGATCCACTCGAGGCTCACGTTAGAGATTTTACTGTGGCTAATAGCTCCAGGATTTAGCAAGCTGCATTCTGGTATGGAGCTCAAAAAGAAACAAATCACATCGCTGTGTGAGCTACTCTGAAACCAAACCCTTTGAGTATTGACCATCATTTGAACTCTCTCACCACACAGCTCTTCAGCAAGTAGCCTTTATTACTAAAGTCACAGTTAAATAGTGTTCCTATTTGTCATTTACACTTCATAGATACAGAGGAGTACAGATAAAAATCTTTTAGTACTGTATGGCACCCAACCACCATTCACTGGCAGTAATTAAATCCTGCTGTAAAAGTGCTACAAATATTTCCCAAAAGCAGGAACAGATGTTTTTTTGCAACCAAGCCATGATGAAAATCTAACAAGCTCCATAAACCAAAGGCATGGGCACTTCAGAGAAATCCTCTTCTATGATTTTGCTACCATGCTGTCTCAATTTGCCAGCAACATTACAGAGATAAAACATGACCATTTTCTAGTATTATTATTCTTGTCTTTAGTAACACAATAAGTGTCAAGGGACCTGTGGAGTAAAAAAAAAAAATAATAATTGTAATAATGAGGCACAACGCTTACAAATTTACAGTTCTATTTCCAAACTATAATAAATTAGCACAATCCCTGAGACTTAGTTACGATTCACAAATCACATCCTCATGTGGCTTTTATAAACTATGATTGTCTAATTAATATTGCTTCTTATAAACATCTCCTGGTTATTCAGTACCCTTTTTTCTTTTGTAGGTATTGAAATTCAATTACAGCACATGAGTTGCTCTAAGCAGGGCCCAAGCTGTGAAACAACCTATTTGAGGGGGACATTTTGCCTTTTCCTGGGTTGGGCCTGCTGCAAAGACAACCTTAACCTTTCCTTCAAAATGCCTCACTAAGCCACCCTGAAGAATTGCTTAGCAATGAAGCAAACTTCCTCTCCAGTTCCAGAGTGTGTATATTCACACAGTTGTCATGATAGGTTGTCAGAGGGGTGAGATGAAGAGAGCTGTTTGATCTGCAAGCACGTAAATTGATGGCAGAGATGTTGTGTTCTGTCAAGAGTCATGGCAGCAACTGGAGAGCAAGATCCTCAATGGAGCTGGCTTTAATCCAGTGAAATGCAGTTTAAACAAAAAGGGAGAATACAGAGACTGGATTTCTAAGAATGCTCAGCTCCCCACCCCCCCCAGCTGGGACAATATTTTTAAAGAAACAGCTCAGATCAGAGATAGGCACCTGTAAAAACAAAGGGTTCTGCTTGGTGTCAAGAATTTATGAAAACTGGGCCACTTGGACTAAATGTCTTAACAGCAGCTAAGCTGCCTACAAAACCTGACACATAAATTACCCAGAAAATATAGTGCCTGCACAGGTTCTTTACTGAAAAGCATGATGACACCAGCTACCACTTATTTAAACTAGTGCATTTCATTATGTCAGGGCAATTGCCACCCTGGTACATATCTTATTAGGGCTTATTTATTATCAGTGTTAAGGAGGTTAACTGCACTGTTATTTCCTCTGCTACTGGGCTTTATTGCATGTCTGAGGCACAGAGTTCTCACTAAGCTCAGGCAGCAAAAGGAAATAACAGAGGCTGTGGCTTAAAAACAAATATCCTCTAAAGAATATAGCAATCAGGTAGGGAAAAACAAAGCAAATTTCTTCTGAGGAGTGTCAAGAAAGCATCCACTCTGATGGGATCTAGATGAATAACCCACAAAGGTCATTTATCTGAGAAATTAAATATATTTGTTTTTTCTGTTGCAGGGTATCTGTGATCTTCACTTGCTTGGCACATTGCCAGTATTCTTCGATTTAACATTATGGGTTGATTTCTATCAGCTGCCATAGAAAGTCATTTCTCATTGCACAAGCAACATTAATTAGTTGCTGCCTGGTCAGAAAACGTACCTTGTACTAGTGCTGATCTGTCATTGCATGACCTCAAAAGCACTTCCA
The DNA here is from genome assembly GCA_013397195.1 of Hylia prasina. Taxonomy (NCBI): domain Eukaryota; kingdom Metazoa; phylum Chordata; class Aves; order Passeriformes; family Sylviidae; genus Hylia; species Hylia prasina. The sequence goes on along the minus strand of VYXD01011669.1, from coordinate 717,943 downwards.
CTACTGATACTCATGGGCAATTGGACCATTCACATGTTTAAAAGCTTTCCCATAGCACCTTCAAACAATTGCCAATGTGATTACAAGGGAAAGTGATAGCACTAGGAGGCCATCTTTCAGAAGAAAATTAGATAGGAAAAAAGTGATGCACTAGTGTTAGAATTTTTGCATTATCCATCCACTTAACTGGAGCTCTGGTACAAGAAATCAGTATAACAATTAAGTTACCTGCACACAAGTAAATATACATTAAATAGATCAAAAACATTTGGAAAATAAGGAGAACAACCATCAGCTCCAATTTTCTTTGCATTTCCAAACAGTTAATGACAAATGCTACATTTTAAGTTCCTTTACATTGTGTGAAAATTTGATTAAATCACGTCATGTAGAATTTTGCAAAAATATATTCTTGAACAGATAGCACAGTCTCATCCTTTCACAAAATAAACCACATGTTCATTACACCAAATGATGCTTCACCCTCTCACACTCTCCAGCAATTCACCTGAGCCGGCTCATGTGCACACAAAACCAAGCAGGAATCCCTTCTTCAGGAACTAGAGTTCCCATAATGTGTGAGAGAAATCAAACCTGGTGTTTCTTAAGGGAGAGAAAAATCCCAGTTCTAAACAGGAAAAGCTTTGCTGCGTGCTATGAGACAGAGATCTTGCAGATTTCTGTATCTGCTGAGACCTTTGTGACCCACAAAGGGGAGCAGCCACCTCTGGTGCTGCATGTGGCTCCTGGCTGCACAGATAATTTCCTTTACAGTGAGACTGGGATGCACAAGGTGCATATCAGCCAGCAGTTGATACAGTGACTACTTTAGCTGTTGACTTTTACCTAACAAAACATTTGGGAATGTATTATTGGATTTACTACTACACAGTCAGAAAACAGTTTTTAGCTTCACCCCTCTCAGCTTGATTCCCTCAAATGCATGAAAACAAATATCCATGCACACATTTTGTGTGCAGGTCTGTCAAACAGCTCTTCACTTTCAACAGTGTTCTCATCCAGTCCTAGGAGAAATAAAAACGGGAGCAGGTCTCCCCAGCCTGAGAGAGAGGTACTCACTGCTATGAAAGAGCCAGTGGAGGGGAGGGAGACAGGCAGCTCCAAGGTGTCTGGGGGTCCAGTGTTCCTCCACAGCAGTCCATGGACCCACTCAACAAAAAGAGCTGAAACAAGGGAAGGAAAGCACACCCTTTGCCTTCAGGCAGCACTTTCCTGAACCATTTGGCCCCGAGCACTGCATGTTGTTTTGCTGTAGAGCTGCCATTGCATCAGTGGGCTCAGCACATACGTGTCCTCCAAGAAGGTTTTTGTTCCTTTCCCTCTCTAAAGCCCCTGTTGCACTTTCCTTTGTCTTGCCTTGATGCAGCTCTCAGCAGGGCACTGCATTTGTGCCTTCTGCTCATCCCCCCTCCAGGTGCCTTCTTTCTTTGCCCTTTTCCATTTGGCACCTGCAGGGCTGGTGGACTCCATGTTTCATCCACAGCCAGGTCACCACCTGTGCTGAGGACATCACTACTGCTTTTCTCTTTCATCTGCATAAGCCAGAGGAGATAGAGGCAAAAAAATATTGCACAGATCATTTGGGCAATCCCTCCAGGAGAGATAAGATTGCTCTTGACTGCAGGTTTATTGGCTCTTTAATTAATACCTATAGGATCGATTTTCAAGAATCCCCCACAGCCTCACTTGCGATGTTATTTGAAAGGCTAAAGGCAGTTCAGAATATTTTTCCTTAAAATTCAAATTAGGTTTTTTCTTTTTATGTTCATTCTACTGCTCCTAATTATACCATAGCTTCTATGGTGTGACTGAATCCTTGTTTTTCTTCCATATACATCAATTACATTATTTTGCATTAATTTGCTACTTAGCTGCTACCCTGCTAAGCATGTAATTTTACCAGAACACCTTATGTTTACCTCCATACAGCAGTCCTTCCAGACCAATTTACTCCTCTGCAATGAGTATTTTTTCAGGCCACTGATATCTTTACAGGCCATCCCAAACACAAGTAAGAACATGAGGATGCATACAGAGTAATCAAGGCCCCAGGATGTCACTGTGAAAGACTGAGGGTTGTGAGTCTGGGGAAAAACCCACAGCATTAAAACCCCAAGGAGTTAAAACAAGACCCAGTCTCTGGTTTATTTGCTCCAGGACATGTTCCAATCAATGCAGCCCCAAACTGTGCTAGCCTTTCTTCCGGTTATATCACACTGCAGATCAAAGCTAATTTTATGGAAGCAATCAATCCCAAGTCTTTTTACTACATCATTTCTTGCTAGATCCCTGCCAATTTGGAGCATGCTGAAGGAAGGTTTTCTTCTCATATATCTTAGTTTGCATTTTCCCATAGTATATTGCATTTTATTTGCAGCTCAAGAGTTACATCTGCCTGTGGAAATAACAGGTTTATCTTGATATATCAGATTTTGACCATAGACAAAAGCAAAGTGGCTGCATAACGCAAAACCACTCAAGAAATAAAGAAATCTCTTAAGAATATGAGACAAACACAAAAATGCTCCATGGATATGAGTATCTGTGATACCTTTGCTTTCTACAATTACTATGGAAATTGAGTTTTATAAGATTTTTCTCTCAATGCTTGGGAAAGTAAATCTTAGCTTTCTATACATGATCATTCCCACAGGAATGTGATTAGGAGGGTTGTGTTCATTTAGTTAAGAAGCAAAAATAATGCCGTACACTCTGTGGCAATCTGTGCCACAGACCCTTGCAGAGCAGTTGGAAATCAATTCCTTTGACTGCAGGGCTGATTTTGAAGTGAACAAACAACTTGATAGAGACTGCTAGGTACAGCAATAGTTAACTAAAGTGTGAGCAAAATTAATGAAACATTTAATCAAATCATTTTAAAATATGAATGACATTTAAAAATCATCAGAGGCTGTATATAAACACTGTGAAGAGCAAGAAAGTACATAGGAAACATACTTTTCCTGTAGTTTTACATATTTGATTTTGTGGGAGGTTTAGTAGGGCTGCACAGTGTTAAACAGCAATCAAGTGAGAAGACTTGTGAGGTATGAAAGGATAAGACTGGGGAATAATAATTTGATCTGCTTGCTTTGGATGAGGAGCACGAGGTGACAATCCTACTGAAAGCCTGGACAGGCAGCCCCACAGGGAGATTTCTAACCACAGGGGATGCCCAGCCTGGTGCCTTCATGCCAAGGAGCACAGGGATGCTCAGCAGCTTGTGTCAGACCCCTGGCACTGCAGGCATCTTGCAGCTCTCTCCCTTTGACTTTGCCTCCTTCCTGGGATGTGGGAGCAGGGCTGGGCCCACCCTGGGTGAAGGCAACTCAGACTGGGATCTAAATACATGGCCCAGTTTCCAGGTTTTTCTTTCCAAAGTGCCTGTGCTCTGCTTGCCTCAACAAGCTGGTGTACTTCATAGGTTGCTTGCTGCAGACAGCTGCTGTGCAGCAGCTGAAATCCTGTCTCAAAGCATAAACCACCCCCAAAGCCCCCCAAACAATCTGGAATAATGCAATAGAAAAACAAAATTGGAAGCAAATTGTTCTGCTGGATTCAAGGCCTTTTTCTTTCAACAGAGGCAGCCCAGCTGGATCCCGACTCCCAGCCCATGGACAGTGTGATCATGTTACCATTTTTCTCCTTCCCAGTTCAAAAAGGACACTGGATACAGAGAGTGTATCTCTGAAGCCATTATGGATACTATATGGTGTAATGGAATACTATTCCTGTACCATCTCAAAGGGGACATGAGATATCCCTTGCTTGCCATTCTTAGGTTACCATTGTTAAATAATGTATAGACAAATGGGTGGGTTACCACACAACAGTGAAAATATCTTTTTCTGTGACTTCCAGTGTTATGAAATGCTCATAGATCCTTTATTATTATTATTGTTATTATTATTATTATTATTTTAATTCTGGTGCCTTTAGAAGGTGTCTGAACTCTCCTATCTAGAAAAAAACACACCACTGCCCTTGGAATAGAAACTCCCAAACTGGGGTAATATTGTCTCTAATGGACTTGTGCCTATGTTCAAGATGTCCCCTGCAATTTTGTGCCTTGCCAGCCTCACAGGAGTGCTTTGCATTGCCATACTGGGGATTCCAGGTTTGATTTTCATTTCCCCTTCCCCATGTCAGACGAAGGTGCCAAATCTGCTTAGAGATAAGAATCAAAACCACATTCTCAGCTCATTCAGCCTTCAAAGGCCAGTGTACCCCACTGTGAGGCCAAATTGGCAGGGGCTGTAGGAAAAGGCCTGGCAGGATGAGAAACACCCTGCTCATAACAATCCAGACTCTGCCTGTTGCTGTAGCACAAAGAGCAGCCCAGGAAAACTGAAGCAGCTCTCTCTCATTTCATGCCGTGCCTTGCTGTGTGCAATACAGAGCTGAGGAAATCATTGTTTGGGAGCCCAGCTGATAGCACACAGATTAATCACATGGGTGTGCAAGAAAATAAATAGGTGCATAAATACTTCAGCTATGCCGTGCATTTCTCAGTGCGGACTTCCCTCACTTTAATGCTGACAAGCTCCTGATTTTTTTATTTTTAATTATGAACTGAAATCCCTTTTGCTATCAGTTATAATATAACAAACAGTCTGCTGCTTAACTTCAAATTCCATATCACTCATGCAAGTTGTAACTCTAGTCAGCTTAGTATCTCTGAAATGAAATATTTGCCTCAGGAAAATGAAAGGTTATCTCATATTAAATAAACACACAGTGATATGACTTGTTAGTGAAAATTCCAGCCAGATGACTAGTGTTAATCTTGTAATACCATTAAACAAATCTACAGTCAGGAAGAGCTTCTCAGCCTATTCCAAACGGTAAAAAATGCAGAAGGAAGGATATCCTTGCCATTAAAGAACAGGTTTGTGATCCTGAAGATCTGACTTCTGTTCCTGACTTTGTCACATGCTGTCTGGGTGACCTTTAATAAAATAACTACCTCTTAGTGATTCCTACTTTGTAAACTGGGAATAACAAAACATTCCCTTTTTCCTAAATAGATGAGAGTTTCTTTGGTAGACAAACCATAACTGACATGTTAAATAACACAAGGGGAGCCTCAAAGAAAGGTTGAGATCTTCCAACATCTTATCAGAACTAACCTATAAAAACAGCAAGAAAATTATCACTGTTTCCATGTGGGGTGGAGGGGTTGTTAACTGTAGAAGTCAGTGGGCTGCTCAATGACCCCTTGCTCATTTGATGCATTCCCAAATGTCAGTGTCTCAGATGGATCCATTCAGCTGCTGTGGTGTTTGCTCCTGCCCTGCTCTGAGAACCAGCCTTCCTCCTCCTTTCCCTGCCCTCCCCTCAGGTCTTTTACCTCTGTCTCCTTCACTCTATTCTCAAGATTGTCAAGGCTACAAGAGGTTCACATTTGAGAACCTCTGACACACTCAAGTCATGAAAGGAGGATGTCTGCCTTCTGCAGAGAAGCAGATAATCTATCATTTTTCTTAGGACAGCAGTTTTATAAGAACTTGCTTTAACACACCTTGTCAGCTACTGGGATCAACAAATCTGTGTGAGGGAAATTCTGTTACCAAAAATATCTTGGCAAATCTGACTGGCATCCTTTTCTTTTTTTTAAATTTAAGGAGGAGGAACAGAAAACCTAGCCAAACCCTTTGCTTACTTGACAGACATGCTGAAGGAAAGAAGAAAATGTCTCCAAAAATGAAGTTCTGTTGAAAGGCAGTGCAACACCTCACAGCTACAGCAAGTGGCAATAGGCAGCGTGCAGGAAAACAAGCTTGTCTTGAATTCATGAATTGACAAACTGGTTTCTTATAATAATTATGAATCATCATAAACCTTAAACTTCTAACTCATTATACATTATTAACTGCTTATTCAGCTCTTCTCTTTCTTGTCTTTTGTCTCTTGGGAGAAATGGGAAGGTGTTTCAGAGTTCCCTTGGAATCCCTGCCTTATGGTTGATTACTCCAGTGCTATTCCCAGGAGCATCTAGTTACCATCTCAAACAGGGCAATGACTCTAATTTAGAAGAGTATTAACAATTCTGTTAATCTGTCTATGCTGGGAAAAAAAAAAAATAGGTGTGCAGATAGCAACTGTACACACTGATAAGGAAGATTTTATAGCAGAAATATGCTTTCATATCTATTATTCCATTCTGAGTTTCAGAGGGCAGGGCAAACCATGGCTTTGTTATAGCCTTGAAATAGGAAATGGAATATTTACTAAGCAAAGGTAAGCCTTCCTGGGACTACATGTTGTTAATCGTCAACCCTCACCCTTATTCCAGAGAACCAATGTCACAGAGGGGTTTAGGTTCTGTTTTAGGGACAGCAAGACATGATCAGGGTCAGGAGGCCTCCCAGGGCCTCAGCAGCATCCACAATCTAAGCACTACCTAAGTCAGTAAAATGTACAAACACAAGTAAACAAAGCTATTCTTTTTTACTACCAGTGAATGCATTTTCTTTAGAGGACAACTACTTATAAGCTGAAGGTTAGAGAATAACTACTTGCAGGCTGAAGTTAGAGTCTATAATTTTTGTATTTTAAAAAAACTTGTCACAACAGGTACGCTCACAAAAAACCATTTCCTGCCAGTTAAGTCAAGCAAGTAAAGAGATATTTTCCAGTAATTTCAGAGAAGACAAGCTAGTTCTAAGACCCAGATGTTACATAAGTTTAAATACCTAACTCCAAAAGGGTTGGAATTCGAGTGAGGTTCCTAAAAACATAGAGGCATCCAACAGAAAGGGTTCATGGATCTCAAGAGATGTGTGTCTGATGAGAGAAAACAGTCAGGTTCTTTCACTACCAATATTGCCTTGTCATGTTTTGATTGCAGAAATTGTTCTTGGTGCAAACCTGGTTGGAAGTCCCCTGGAGGATGAAGATCTGGAAAGAAGTTCATCAGCTTGATTTCTTTGGATCCTGATTAAAAGAATACGACTCTTGCAAAGTGCCTATTTTTAAAAAGTCATAAAAGCTAATTACAAGTGTTTATCCTGTTCTGTTAAAATGAGCAGCAGCATAAAGTTCTCAACCAAAAAAACAAAATTAAAAAAACCCACAAAACCTCTTTAGTTCCTGAAGGCCATTTTGCAAAGTAACACACAAAAATATAAAGAATTATTTGGAGTAGAGACTATAAAATTTTAAATTACAATTGGAGCAGTGTTGTCTGGGCAAATGGCATGAGCATGGCCACCTACCTACAGATCAAGGAATGAAGAGCTGTTTAAAGGCCCCATGACAGGTAATTTCTATTACATCAAGATGAAGATCAGTCTCTTTCTTATTGTATCCATTAGTCTGTTCAAACAGTCCATAACAGCAAAAAGATTAGCTTGAAGAAAGCGTTACTTGTTTAAAAGTGTTAACACAATTAGTCAAACACTTTCATTTCAAACCCTGTAAGTATTTATCTGAACCTAAATATATCCCTGAGACAGGCTAGCTGCACTGATATGTGAAAGCTAGGTGAAACAGAGAGGCAACGAAGCTCCTTCATCTCATTATCAGCCTGTGCTTCAGCTGGATCATGTCACAGCCTTGCCCACCTGTACCAACACTTCTGTAAGTGATTCCTAAAAGTCCTCGTGTGCTATGGCTTCCCATTCCTTTTAAATGCAGATGTGAACTAAGGGAAGGGCTGCACATTTCTGAACCAAACTCAGGGAACATATTACTTGCCTATTCGGTGATTGAATGCTTTTATTCTTTTCCTTAACAGCCTTTATTTTGTTGTGTGTATTTTTTTTTTTTAATTTAAACAACATGGGCTTTTTCCACACTCTGTTAAAAGAGGAAGGGGGAAAAGAGCTAATTATATCTGAACTGAAGTGTAGCCATGGCCCTATTAAATAGGTAGCAGTTATGGGCTATTGATCGCAGTTCACAGGAAAAGCTTGTCATGTAGTGTCAAGAGGTTAATGTAATTACAAGAGTGGGCAGCAGGATCAGCTGTGTCCTCCAATAGGCGAATAACTAAAAGCTGCTTTAGAGACACATAATGTTGTCAAAGCATAAATAATTCATCCCAGCATTCGAGAAGAAATTACTGCTCTGTTCCAGCGTATTATTCAGCCATTAAAATCCTGCCCTTGTAAAGTCTTTTGATGTAGTCATATTTTCAGTTCTAAGAGCAGTTTTGGAGCATTCAGCTTTTATTAAGCCTTATATTGTGCAGTTTTCAAAGTAGTAAAAAGGATATGAAATAGACTTACAATTTGTTTAATAACTGCATTGCGATTCAGATAACAGGGAGAGAGCTGTGTGGATTTATGGAGTGACTGTGCAGCACGAAGAGGAAGCTGTGGTGTGATGTGATGGAATTTTTAACTCCCTTAAGCTGGACAGAATTAAAGAGGCTTCAGACATTTACCAGCATTGATAGCTGCAGCAGCATTCCAGAATTTGGTGACCCATTTCTCAAGAGCCAGCTAAGCAGGAGCCATGAGAAGGATCCATGTGCCAGGCTATTCTGGACTCCAGCTCTTTGCTTGTCCTTATTAAAGTCGTGGCAAATTGATGCTGAATGGCTTCCAATGTACATCTGCATTCTGAACTTTTTGTTGGACTCAAGTTGCCCACGTTTACTGCCAGGGGTATGGTGCTGATCCATGCTGAATTACAAGACTATCCTAAGTCATGGCTTCTTCACCAGGCTCTAGGCAGCCCCCAAGCAGAGGGAGAGGCTGCTGGAACAACAGAAGAGACAGAGGAAGGACAGGGTGTCACAAGAGCCTGTGCTCTCCCCAGCTCTCCTGTCCTCATACAAAGTTAATCCGATGCCTGGACAGTTCTGGTAACTCAGGGAAACCCCCCAAAGTGCCCTTCACTAACAACTCCCAAATGAAATTCCTAGATAGAATTTGCAAGTAAAACACCTTTGGGGTCTCAGCCCATCTATTCACAAACTTAGGGTTGCTGTGACTATGCCTGTAAAGAAGAAAGTCAAATCTCAATACATAATTCAGATCTCTCTGACTATTTTTTATTTTCATATTCAAAGAGAAAATTCAATTACTTGCTTGAGAACAGACTAAACAGGTAAGAGCTTTAAGGAGAAGGGATGTGGCTTGGCAGAGGATACAGGCCATCATTTCAAGCTGACCAGAAGGAAAGCTGCCCTTTCCACACCCAGCCTAGTTCTCTCCCCACCATAATTTTTTATCCTGCTCTCCTGCTAGATACTCCTCCTATTCTTCCCCTGCCCAGAAAGGTGTCTAGAGCTGGAAAGCTACAGCTGGAGGCATGAGCCTTACCCTCACCTCTGTAAGAATGCTGCCAACATCAGGAAGTCTACAGTGAGCTCTCAGATAATGATGGCTGTGCACCACTGTTCACTTCTCATCAAACACGACTGTATTTGGTATGCAATTACAGAAAACAATCACAGGATGGAATATTGCAGCTCTCAGACACTACAGGGATCAGCAGCAATCTGACCAAGAAAGGAATTGAAAATCTAGTTACAAAATCAGTACAGGAACAAAAGGGAAAATAAAACAGAAACTGAAGGTAATGCTGAGAAGACCACAACTGTGTGGAGTGAAAGCTGAGAAATAGTTTCGGGGGAAAAGTTCACCAGAAAAGGGAAAAATACAAAGAAAACACCAAGAGGACAAAAAAACGATCTCTGTTACCTTTTGCCTTATGAAAGCCCTTAAAACACCTCTGTTCTGGCAGAGCAGTTGCTACTCAGGCTTATTTTCAACACATAAAAACAAAGTGAATTTCTGCCAAAAACATATATTCTAATTTAAATCTACTTTTGAACAGAACATCCCCAAACAGTAGATATTTTGTCAATGCCATCTTAAGAGACCACATTTTTGTGACAAATGGGAGTTTGCTTTTATCCAGTCATTTCTCTTCAACAGCAGAAAAAGAAACAAATTTTCAGAAAAAAATATTCGGATCAAGCAAGTTACTCCTCCCCAGGAAAATGCTCATCTTTGAGCCATGTATATACTGCTTTTCTGTGCCTGTTTCCTGTGCAGTTGTGTGCAGATGTGTGCTGGGCTCTGAGGGGAGTTTGTCTTGGCTTTGTGTGGATCTGTATGGTGTTGACAGTGGGATTTTGATGTTCCTTGCACTGTTTCAGTCAGAGCCTGAGGAACAGAGCCGAGTTTATTCCTAAGGGAAGTTGAATTTACTATCTTAAATTCAGCATACATGAGTAAGATAATTAGGAATGTGTCGATATTCTGCATACGCAGGTTGCAACTCCACATAGTTAATTAGGAGGCTAAGCTTGAAACTGCCAAACCAAGTCTGAACAGCAACTTAAAAGTGTGCAGCTTTCTGATGGTTCAATGGTTACAAGGCATGGGAAAAAAACCCCCACAAAATATGCAAAATAGGAGCTTTGTGCTGTTTTTCTGTCCCTTAGGGTTTGTGTGGCCTGTGGCACCTCTGAAATCTCAGCAGTGGTGCACAGGAACAGCCAAAGGCCAATCCCACGTTGATGCCATCAGGTCAAGGACTGTACTTTTTGTCCTTCCTGTCATTAAATCTCATCATCCCCCATCACCTGGCCTGGTTTACACTTTACAGTAGTGCTCATACTCCTTGAATTTATCCTCTAATAAGGCAGGATCAGCAAGAGTTTCCCATGCACACAACGCAGTGCAAATGAGATCTGTGCCCTGTGTCTGTAAGCAGGAGCTCAGCTCTGCCACGGCCATGTGAAAACACAGCATTCATTGCTGGAGGTTGGACACAGACCCAAACTCTTCTTAGGAAACAAGCCAAAAGCTGAAGTTTTCACCTGGCTTGGATTTGAAAATTTTGCAGTTCAGCAGTTTTGAATAGTAGCTGTGAAAAAACATCAACTACTAAGATTAGACAAAGGCTCGTTTGGAAGGTTTCTGACAATTTCTCCAGAGAGCTAGTTCCACTTTTCTGGTTCCTAAAGCAGTCTGACCCCCACTCCTCCCCCAGGGAAGAGCTGGCTGAGCCCAGTTCTTTTGCTGTTAAGAGATTCACTGGGAACTGAATAAAATAAGACACAGGTTACAATCTTTCTTCTTTTGAAGACAATGATAAAACTCCCAGTGGGGCTGGGATTTAACTTGAGGATTACAACTGCTGTGAATCAATCCTCTACCAACTTTAGAGGAGTTGGACCAATTAACACCAGCCAAGGGCTCAGTCCTTTCATTCTACCCAGAAGGCAATAATATCCATTATTGTTTTCCCCAGCCAGGACTCTGTCATTCTTTTTCATCACAATTCCCCCTCTATCTCCCACCTTTTCTAATTTCCCAGTTCTGACATTTGACTTGCAGAGCCCTCTGAACCCTTAAAATATTTGTTCTCTAAAAAGCAACAGAAAGAAAAATGTTTGGATTTTTTGCTTTGTCAGAAATCTGCTTTACTTCAGTCCAATTAAAACAAATATAAAAAATAATCTCCTCATCTTCAGTGAGGAAGGATCTGAGGCTTTTAAAATATACAAATCAAGTGAAATAACAGCACAGACTGCCAGCCCCGGATCAGATGTGCATGGAGGGACATATGCACTGCGTTACAAACATGCACTCCTCAGGCCACACCCAGGGGTATCTTGGGTCCATTGTGTTCTGAACTCCTTCACACACAACAAACTTTGTGTTCTTAGATTACATTTTCTGTTGAAAGTTAGCAAACATAGATATATGATTTTAATTTGTCCGAAAAAAGTGAATACTGTTAATTTGTGCCTCCATTTTTCACTGTGACAACTCCAAAAATGAGCAAATTCTCCACTTTGAAAAAATTTGTAACATGCCTTTTCCCATGTTTTTCGTTAGTTTTTCCTCTGCCTTTTTTCTCCTCCTCTTTCTTGGCCTCCCTTTTGTTTCTCAGCCTGGCTGCAGCTCTGCCCCAGCTGCCTCCTACTTTCAGACCAACTTTTCACAGCCTGGAGACCAGACTGAAGCAGAGACAACCTCCTCACTCATCAGGGCTGCTCAGATTTATACCTGCTTACAATGCTGGGACTGAACTAAAGTGCTGTAAGACAAACTGCACTAACTCTCTGCTATTTCATGCCAGGAAAACTCCAGCTGACTTCTTAAGACAACTTTAGTGCTGCTTTGCACTCCTAAAAATCCAGGCCTTAGAATATAAATGGGGTTTTTCAGTTTTGCGTGTTTTTCTTTTAAATTACAGTTTCTCACTGAGAAAGTTTGATTGATTCAGGCAACATAAAGAAAAAAATTCTATGGAACTCAGTTGATCAGTCACACACTGAATTTCAAATAGCAATGAATCAAAGAGGACAGTTCATGAGCTGAATGCTTGGCTGTGCTCTTCAGCAAATCCATTAAAACAATACCATTTAGTTTACAAAATGATACATAAACAAAAAGAGCAGCACCATCAATATCAGATATCATCGACAAAGGAGCACACAGCTGAAAGGCAGCTGCTTTAGCTGGGTTCCACTTGAACCAAAACCCCAGGACACAACACTGATGACAAAGAGGAGAGAAAAAGCTGCAAAATGAAACAAATTAAGCAAGGCAGCTCCAATCCCACCAGTCTGATATTGCCCTTGGTAAATACTGCAAGTTACTGCATCTACAGGATGAATGTAGTTCAAGCAGTTACCTATGGGAGAGGCACAGGGGATTTTCTGCACAGATTCAGGCTTTACAATGAACACAATTTGTTCATGACTAAAACCTTCAGTTGCTCAATTTAAGATTCCATATGCTGTTCCTGCTGGTAATGAGATATTAAAGATTACGAGATGAACCAACATGGCATTCTGATTCAAAAAGGTAAGCTTATAATTCCATGGAAATCCCTTTTTAATACAAGCAGAAAGGGCTTAGCATTAGCACAAGTTTGTTCAACAATCAATAAAATTAGACCCAATAAGGAAAAGGATGAACGAACAAAAGCATTTCTATTCCAGCAAGAAAAGAAGAGTTAGAATTACAAAAATCATCTGGTGACTTTTCTTGTGCTGGGGAGCTGTTTGGGTTATGTGAACACTTGGAGCTGCCTGGGCAGCCCTGTGTGTGTTGACAATACCTCATAATGCTCCTCAGTCACACAGGGGGGCAAATTCCTCCTCAGGACACGAACCACACACAGCAGAACACGCCTGGGGTTTGACAAATGCTTTGTAAGAGAGCAGAGGGAGGAAGCATTGCAGTGCCCAGCAGCACATTGTCTTTATTTCCTCAGTAATTTAAGGAGAGCTGCTTTCCATTTCTTTCCTGAATTGTATCTGTATCTGCAGTAGATGCTGCAGTGGTGGCCTCTGCTCCTGCCATCCTGACAAGTAGAAACCTCTCCAGTCCTGAGACTGCTGGGTGGGGCCAGGCAGGAAACTACAGTGGTTCCAGGTCTTGGGAAAAGGGAAACTCCTCACCAGCAGAGATTCAAGACTGAGGGATGAGAGAGGTTTAATGATGGAAAAGAAAAAAACAAACAAACAAACAAACAAAACAGACATAAATGGGAACTGAAGAACAGGAAAGATGATTAATTTGGGATGAATGTAGCAAGGAAGCAATCAGAAAACCAACAAACCAGGACTTCATCAGACAAGGCTTGACTTGATGTTGTCTGCATCACAAGTGCATGGAGGGACTGGAGACCCAAGCACAGGTGAAGAAACTCAGTTTTGGCACTGCTGGTAACAGTGTGGGGTGCAATTAACAGTTAATGTAATGAAAACATGCAGGTTTCTGGAGAGAGGAGCATGTCAGGTAAAACCTGCCAAGTGCACCTACTGACTCTGCTGACAGCCCAGCCCAGGCCCTGGCTTTGTCTGCTGCTGTATCTGGTTTCTTTGATCAGGGCAACACAAACCAGAGCTCAGGCCCAGAACTGGCTGTGTGTGCTTTTAGAACACAAACAGATCCTGCTCAGCTTTTCTTCCTCCTCTGTGAGTAACAAAAGCTTATTTCAGTTGGCTCAGGGTTTGACAACAATTAACTTTGGAAGGAGAGAATGGAGACCATGTAATTTTTCAACAAACTGCAAAACTGTAAGCCAAGAAAAAACTTGCCCCCACTTTCATTTAAAACACACGCACAAACCCTGCACAATTTCACAGGTGTTTCTGATTTAAGCCACACTTGTTTGTTTGCTGCTTTCCCCAAGCAAACCAAAGGCTTGCTGTGATACAAAACATACCTGCCACAAAAGCACCAGGACTGTTGTTCCCCAGCATCTGAGCCCAGGAACATCATCCCTTGGGATGTCCCAGGACACACAGGACTCAGGTGCACCCCTGGCTGAGCCTGGGAGCACAGAGTGGCCAGCAAGGACTTGAGTCAGTGCAGCTGTTAATTCACATGGGAACAGCATTTGCATGCCCTGATACCCTAACAACTCCCAGACCCCATACCCAGCCCAAAGAGGGGAAAATGACCTTTTGTCCTCAGGGAACTGGCTCCTCGTGAGTTCTTTTCTCCCCTTCCAGTCAGCTGCTGGCTGAGGAACCAAGAGCAGGGGCGCAGTGTAATTGTGGCTTGCAATTAAATGATGCCCAGCAGCTGTGATACACCTTGGGTAATTTCCACAGCTGGCAAAGGCTAGATACACATTGACCATTGTTGATTTTTTTACACCTTGAAAAGAGCATGTTGAAGACAACCTGCTGTATTTTCCCCAGATGGAAGCAAAACTAATGCAGCTGAAAGTCAGGTTAGCAAAAAGATACAATGTCAGTGGTGTATTTGTCTTTTTCCTTAACCAAACTACCCCTATTCTCAAGTAAAAAGTGGCTCCAGAGAAAGTATTTTACCAACAGAGAAAGTATTTTACCAACAGAATATCTTTCATTTTAATACATCAACAGTCCCACCCCAGCTCTCAGGCCAAGCTCAAGAACAGATTGATGTGACTTATTTATACTTCTTTATGATAAGAAGATTATTTTTATATGAAAATACTCCCAAGGAATTTTTTACTGTTATTAGAAAGACAAGGCTGACCCAGGAATAAGTCTGTACTTTACAGGGAAGGGGATTGCTCCCAGGGGCTCTGATTGTTTCTGGTTAAAATTACCAAGTTCAGAAGCATTTCTAAGAAAGTTCTCAATCAACCCACAAGAGCCTTGCTCCCAACCCCTCAGCAGACATGTCTGAGGGCTGAGGGTGATGACTGAGCCCTGTTCAATGAGGGCTTGTACCTTTATTTGGATCTGAGTCACCTTCTGACAGGTTGCTCTCTATCATACCAAAGGCATCCCTGTGTGTTATGCACATTTGTTGCCAGCTGGAGTTGTCTTACTGTGTTGAAAATAAAAGAATAATGACATTAATGATTTGCCCTAGAACACATTGCTGGGGAAGTCATACTTCAGGACTTGACAGGTTCATTTTCAGTGGTGCGAGTAGAAGTAGCTGTCAGTAAGGCAAAATACCAGGGAAAATCTGACACTGGTGTTACAAAGCCTATCTGAATTGTGTCCTAAGGGCACCCCTGGGACAGATAAGCCCATGCACAGAGAGCTCACAGCCACATCCTCCAGAGCACACCCTGCCCACCCGGCGTGTCAGGGCAGTGCCCAAGGTGTCCTCTGGCAGGGCAGTTCTGCCACAGGGTGAGGTGGGGAGCAGTGCCCAGAGCTGTCCCACGACAGCCAGCCACAACAAAGCCCTTCTCATGCACTTGTGTGTGTAAAAGGCAATTTCACTCACCCACAGACAGACACAGGTAGATTTTGTGCTGCTTTGTTGGGGTGAAAGGGGCCTCTTTATGAAAATTCCATTGCTAGATGGTACTAGGCATCTGCTAGGAGCTCTTAACTGGGAAAAAGTCCTCAAACTTTTTTCAAAGGATCCATAAACATATGCCTTCCACCATTTAACTTGTTACTAAGCAAGAGGAAAACCCCACCCATTATTCCAGCAGAGCTCTTGCACACTCATCTGTATATTTGGCTTATAACACACAGTACTGTTGAAGTCAAACACAGGTTTAACACATCACTTACAAGTTATTCTGAGAATTGAAACACTTGTGTGGACTTCCTTGGGCTTCAGAAAAGCTCCTTCATAGAAATGCCACAGTGAATCAATTAAGAAAGCTAAAAGTAATCAGTCACCCACGGTTGATTGGATGTAGTACTTGGTGAATGCTTTTTTGTTCTTGGATCAACTACACCCCCTTTCAAAGCTGATTAAAAATTGTTGATGATCTCTTTCACCTGTTCAGGGTGATAAACTGGCTCCAAAACGAATAATTTCCAAAACTCTACGTAAGTCAAAGGTAGCTCCTAACAGGGTCCAGCCTGGTCTGAAGACAAAATCAGGTGAAACGTGAAGCAGCATCTGTGGAAGAAAGGTTTACAGATACGACTTTTTGAATCCATGCTAAAGAGAGCAGCGTCTCTGGGCACAGGAAAAGTGGAGTTGCTGCCTGCAAGTGCTCAGCAGCTGCCACAGCTTGGGCTGTCCCCCCTGCCTTCCCCAGAGCCACCCTACAAGTGCATGGTGTGGGACAGTATCAGTGTGAGTGAATCTCCAAAACCTGAAACAGCACTGCCCTGCTGGCGCCACTGAAAACACAACTGACAGCTTACTCAGGGCTGCTGAGACCCTGAATCCTGGTCCTGCCATTCCCAGGGCTCCAGCAGGCACAGAGATGTCCTGCCTCTTCAGCAGCCACAGTGGAACACTGAAAGAGTCTGCAAAAATGACAAAAACAGTCTCCAAGGATGTCGTGTTGCAATCCAAACCATTTGGGCAAATAAAACCCATCTGCCATCGTAACATGAACCTGAAAACAGAAGCTGACAAAGCCAGGAGTTGCAGGATTCCACGGAAACCCTCTTGTCTGTTGTTGGATACCATTATTTTGTATTGTTCAATAAGCACTTCAAATATTTGTATGAGTAATGGCCACAAAAAAAAAAAAATCAACAGACAAAAAGACCAACCTAAATGCTATCATTTCTTGAGTCATTGCCAAACCGCACTTGAAAATATATTTTCTGGTGAAATATACAAACAAAATTACCTAAGTTTCATGTGGCACCTAGATAAGGACAAGATCTTTAAGCTGATGCAAGTCAGGGCACTCCCAGTGAAATCAGTTCATATCACCTGCAGGCTCAGATCAACTCATTTATCCTTATTTCCTTAATTGTCAGTGTCACCTTTCCTAGGCCTTTCATTTGTGCTGCTTCAATCAACCCAGCAGCCTCTTTAATTGTGGAAGAATATCAACATTCAATTTTAACCCTTTTTTTTAGAAACATATTTTTCAAACCGAATTTTAACAATTTTCCAAAATGGTGGAAGTAAATGGTCTTTTACACTTTTATACAGATTCACCCGTTGTGAATCTGCTGGCTGGGTAAGGTCTCAGACACAGATTAACGTGCTCAGCAGATGAACCTGGGGACTCCTGTGCTGAACTCTTATCTGTTGAGTTTGCAGGTGATTCCACTGGCACGTGGCAATGAGAGGGCCTCCACAGCATTCTGAAAACTTGAGGGCAGAACTCTCAAAGGGCTTTTGGATTTAAACCTACTGAAAACTGGCACTTCCAATGCCCACTCCCCTCCTGCTGTCTACATTTCCAGAGCATGAAAGACTTGTGCAGCCTCAGCTGCTGAACAGCTCAGACACTGATGAAGTTCCTGGGTGGAGGAGCTGATCCCAGCCTTCCAGAGAGCAGGAGCTCAGCCACCACCTCCTGAGGGTCCCTGACACCTTGGGCCCTGCTCAGGCCCGGGCAGACCTCGGTGGCTGGTGAGGAGGGATGGGACACGACGTTCCTCCATCCCAGCAGAGTTTTGGTGAGGAAGGCCTGACACGGAGCACGGGGGCAGGAAGGAAGGAGGAGCAGGACGTGCCTCGGGCAGCTCCCTCCCAGGCTGGCTCAGGGCATGGGCTCCCTGCAGCGGGCTCCAGGCGGGAGAGGCACCAGGGCAGCACAGCAGGTCTCCCCACACTGCTCTCCAGCCCCTCTGAGCTCACCTGGCCTCTTGCTGGGATGCTTGGCTTCTGAAAAGTCCCTCTCCAAGGTGATTAGAGGGGAGTTTTGGTAATTCCATCAGCAGGATGCTTAGTGCAAGGCTGAAAATCCAAGTAGGAAGCGGGAGTTCATTACCTGAGCTGCTGCACCCCTTAGCCGAGCAGCATCATTAAAAATTGGCAGTAGGTACCTACCCACACCTATAAATGCTTATTGACCCTGGGGGAGGCTGGCTACCTGGTCAGAAACGGGAGGGCAGCTGGGTCCCCCATGATGGCTTTGTTCTGCTGGCCAGTGGATTTTTCATTTTAAAAATAGTCTTTGAAAAATGGATGTCTCAAAATGCCCCAGCCCATTTAATTAATTACAAGATTTTATAGAAGAGAATAATGAGTAAGTTCAAGAGTACTATAAAAACAAGGATTTATATCATCTTTTGTTGGTCTGGTTAAAGGCTAGTAATCCGCAGCAGATTACTGGGATGTAATTGCTCCATATAAATACATGTATATGTATGAAAGTAAGTTAATGTAGCATATTCCTGTGGCTACTCTCTCCATCCACCCATGGAGAATACATTTAACTAAACTGATTGGAATGAAATGCTTTAGGTTTTAATTTTACTTTTAGAAGTCTACATATTCATGTAACTTTCTCGGAGGCTCCTATAAACAAAGAATTATGTTCAGGGCCACTGCCAGAAATAAGATATGTCAGGGGTCTGTAACCCATTCAATAGAGGATCAGTCAATGGCCCAAGGGTACTTCCCTGCA
Organism: Hylia prasina; assembly: GCA_013397195.1. Taxonomy (NCBI): domain Eukaryota; kingdom Metazoa; phylum Chordata; class Aves; order Passeriformes; family Sylviidae; genus Hylia; species Hylia prasina. Next base: position 699,205 of record VYXD01011669.1, on the reverse strand, counting down.
AGGGAAAGGGTAAAATAACTGAGGTCAAGGCCAAACGCAGCTCTAGTTTTAATCATGTTGCTGATTTAGAGCATAACATGCCTTTTTTTTTTTTGCTTTGCAATTGTCAAAAAACATTTTGTTTTTCCTGACATGCCTACAGTGGCCCCCACATCTGTTTTTTGCACTACTCCATGCTCAGCTCAAGGACAGGGATGTTCACCATCAATGAAATGCAAATATATAGGCATTATGTGGAAATGGATTCACTTGCCTCGTTACTGTATAAATATGTGGAAAGAATGAGGGGCAGGGAGAGAAAATTTGGATTTCTTTTTGGCCAGGATATCTTTCAGTAAAATCCATATACTTGGAAGTAAATTAAACCATTGGGGTAAAATGTTTCTAGAGGATGATTTCTTAGATTTGGGAGCTAAAAGGGGAAAAGAACAGAGAATCAGCAAAAGGAGGGGAAGGACCCAAGTGTTCAATCCTCAGTGGACATTTTTAAACAGTTGTTTCTTAAGAAAAGATATAAAGGTTGTTCTTTCACTTCACAATGAAGCTAAACAATTTGTAAAACATCTCTGTGCATGTGAAATGGAATCTGTTTCTCCATCCACGACACTTTCTCTCTCAGTACCGGACTGGCTGAATCCAGGCACCTCAGGAACACCCAGCTGGCTGCCTTCATCCAGCTACAGAAGGTGAACCTGCTTTCAAAACACAACCACCCAGTGCTGACAGCAGGGCTTTTGGGCACCAGCACTGCACAAAACTGATGATATCACTGGAGTCTTTACCAGTTAGTTGGGTTCAAAGTCTTCTTCAAGTAGTTCAAAATCTTGAGGAAAATTCTACAAGAGCCACCGTTGTTTCTTTGCCTGCCAAGAATGGTGCACGTGTAATTTGGGTGGTTGAAAGCCTGTGTACCCCAAACTAAATAGCAGCCCTGTAGAGGTGATGGCTGAGGCCTTGGCACCCTTGGGAGCCACATGGCACAGCCCATGCCCATGTGCCCATCACACACCAACATCCCTTACACAGCACCCATGCTCTGGTTCCTGGCTTGGAGGCCCCCTCAGGAAAATGTCCCTCTCCATCCTCTGCTGCTCCTGACACCTTTCCCCTCCTCCCTCTCTGGCCATGAGTCTCCAACAGGAGCCCAGTGACAGCAGCCCCTGGGCAGAGCAATGAGCAGTAACTCAGCAGCAAGGCCAAGGCTCCACAGGAGAGGTGACACCCTGGTCCAAAGGACACTGATAACCGTAGGATTTCTGCCAAGGATATCTGACCTTAGGCAAGGTCCAGCCTGGGGAGCAGGGCAGGGACACTATCCCCAGCCAATCCCAATATGAATATGAAAAATTATGGCCCTGGAGGGTTTTCTCAGGCACGGTGCCCATGGATAGAACCTGGTGTCCAAGGAAGTATCAGTGATATTATTAACAAGGTGAGCCTGGCTGCAGCACGCTTCCCACACCACAAACCACAGTTCAGGACAGCGGCAAGGAACAGCAATGTGCTTTAGGGTATGTGCTCAAATGAACTCTGGCAGGGCATTCCTGTGAAATCTGCTGAAGAGAATAAATCCCTCTGGGGCAAACACCAGGACTGCTACTCTGAATTCTCTATCTGTATCTGTTGTGGATAAACTCTAAATTTAAAAAAAAATGCAATAATTAGAAATAGTCCATTTCAGGTTTGTACAGCAACTACTTTATTATTTTCAAATGCAAATGTTTGCATTGTTTGCTATTTTACAATTTTACAAACTAGGTATAAAAGACCATAAATAAATGACATAAGTTATGTGTACCTAAAATTCACGGAGGGAGAAAAAAATTACAAATTAAAACAAAATAGAAAAATCTATATATCTAACCCAGAGATCGTTCAAATGCACAAACCAACAAATGCTGTTAGAATTTTTCAGTATGAACTAAATTATAATATGCCTCATACATTCTAATTTTAACCACAGTCCTTGCATATTCCAACATACTTGCAGTGATACAAAAAAATAAATGCACTCTCTTTTTATTTGTCTGATTAGTATTTCAGATTTTTTTTTTCTGGCTATGAAAATGTCACATAAAAGAAAAATACTGCTTTTTAAGTCCTGTTTACTGGTTACTTACCAGCTTTTTTTTTTTTTTTG
>VYXD01011669.1:632380-697042 GCA_013397195.1 Hylia prasina | reverse complement strand
TTTTTTTTTTTTTGTATTTTATACATATATATTTTTAATACATAAGATCCATCACAAAATTAGCACAGCAAGAAACCCGGACAAACATCAACCACTGGTGTGTGAGCAGGACAAATGAACACACTCGTCGTGGGGGACAAGCTGGGGGTGGCCTGTCCCTGAGGGCAGCAGCGCGGTGGCACAGCCCGTGGTGGCACAGCCCGTGGTGGCACAGCCCGTGCTGGCACAGCCTGTGCTGGCACAGCCCGTGGTGGCACAGCCAGCACATCCTGCTGCCCTGCCATGCCCAGCCTCAGCTACAGCACAGCTCCCCTCGCCCCCTGCCAGGCCCCACTGCTGCTCCTCTTTCACATCAGGCAGAACTACCAGGGAGGGTCAGCGAGGGAACAGGAGCAACCTCAGGACACCATGTCACAGCTGTGGGCAGGGCTGCACCTCCAGAGTGCCCCACATGTATCAGAGAGAGCCCCTGTCCCACGGCAGGGAAGGGCCCCTGGAGCACGTGGGGAGCACGGCCACCTGCCCCCTGCCAGGTGCACCCGTGGGTGCAGGCACTCAGCTCCACTCCAGCTGCCCCACGCTACTCCAGGGTGAATTCTCCAAACACAGAAAGCTCTCCCAGGCAGCATCAGCACGCTGCAGCACTGCTCCCTGGGCCGTGGAAGAAAGAGTGGCTTCTACTGCACGTCAGCTGCTCTCTGACTGCACAAGGAACAGGACACACTTCACAATCTCGCTAACTGTAACTTTACAGGCCTTGTTGCATTTTTGTTCCTGATCTGTGCTGGGAACCAGGGAAGTGTTCTGATTATTACGTTGCATACAGAGCGAGGTGCTTGTGTGAATGGAAGAACTGCATATATTTGTTAGCATTCAACAAGTCTTTAAAATCCTATTTTTGCAGATAAAAAGGCTACGTAAGAATTCAGCTCAGGATTACCAGTGGATGGAGATGCAGGTGTTGCCTCCACCACCTTGCCACTGAGAAACTGGTTGTTCTTGGTCATGAGCAGGGTACTAGTACGCATAAACAACACTTAACAAAAACCTTTAGCACCCTTTAGATCCTGCAATCCATTACTCCAAAACTAACCTGAAACCGCCCCCGTTTCAGGCTGCAGAACTACTCAACATTAGTGTGGCAGCTGAAAAATACACTTACAGATACAGAAATTTCATCACTTTTTAATGTGTATGTTCTTGCTATCATTTCAGACATGAGCTACCGGCCTGGTCTTACAGGACAGGGGACTCCTGTGCTTCCAGAGGTGTTTGGGGCACATCCACAGGCAGTTCTACACACGAGGTGACTTGCACGCCAGCACACGTACACAAGCACACGTACGCACCTTCCGGAGCAGATAATAATCCATTATCCATTCAAGGAAAAAAATATATTTATATCACTGCAATGGCACCTTTAGTGTAAAATGTCACTTCAGCAATATACATAGGCAGCTCCCAGGAACTGGGTTCTTTGCTGTGGCACCTGGCCTGGCGTCCATGGTAAGATGTGTAGTGCTTTGTCACCTTCATTCGTCCGGGATGCAGCGGTGACAGCCAGGGGAATGAGGAGAGACAACAACAAAATATATAAATAAAACCAAAGGTAAGCAGAAGAGGAGAAAAAACAAAATCCAGAAGTCTGTAGGGCTTTGACACAGTACATTCCTCAAGTGACAACAGGGTGCTGAGTCTTAACGAGTTAGTTATCACTCAATGGAGAAAAACAACGGGGTGGGTGGCCCAGAAAAAAAAAGAGAAAGTGGAAGTCACACTCTCTTTGGGGACCGATGGCTGTTCAGCATGTGTATTCCAGAATCAGTGCTATGGAAGACGCAACTGTGGGTCCAGAAAGAAGGCTTCATGTCTGGTCTGTGTTCCTCCACGGTCAATGTGATCAACAGGACGGGCTACGAGGCTGTGAAAGCAAAATCCATTTCCCTGCACAAAAAGAGAACCCAAATTAAATTTATTAAACCACATGCACCACCAACACAAACACCCGGACCTGCCCAAAGGGCAGAGCTCCAAGGGTGGGGACCCTTTACTTTCCCCGTCCTTCTTCCTTCCCTCACACTACTTCAAAGTCTTGCTTCCATGGCATACCTTACATACAGATATGTAATCAACCAATCTATCTTTCTATCTATATTTACATGGGCCACCTTTTTTTTCTTCCATCTGCTCTCTTCAAGCTAAAATCACATTCCAGTGGATGCCCCTTGTTGGCCATATTTTATCACAGGAAACACAACCACCAGTGGCAGTGCTGAGAACCCAGCATCTGAGCTGCCTTCACAGTTTTCATTCTATAAGGACACAGTTTTCCATTTTGTGTGGAAAATATTGCACTGTTTTGAATTACCACTACTAGACTCCAAGACAGCAATTTCACAAACTGGCCAGAAAACTGGGTGTATTTTGGTTTTAGATAAAAAGATGATCTCAACAGAACGCAACAGATTTACAGCAAGGAAACTTCAAGTATCTCTGCACTTGAAAAGCAGAAGAATTTTTCCTGCTGAAAGTACAAATGTCAGGTCTTTAAAATGAGTAACTACTTCTTATGTTGCCTGGCAAAGTGACATTAAAACATGCTGGTTTAAGTAGATTTTTTTTAAGAAATCTTAAATTTCTTGAAATGGAAAAGCTTTTATAAGTAATACTGCAGAACAGTTTATACTGAGCTGTCATGACTTGACAGGATCCAAATTTAGCATCTCAGATTCAGAACAAGTTGTTCTCTGAGAGAGTTGGGAGTGAGGGAGAGTTAGTGGTTAAAATCAGCAAGTTATTGTTAAAAGTGACAAAAAGTGATGTGAGTGACAATACAATATGTGTGATGTGTCCAACTGAGTGAACCGTTTTGGCTTTGGGATAAACTCAATTATTAAGAAAGTTTGACACATAAAGCCACTAAATCATTTCTGAATTTGGTGTCAGGTGTGGAGTAGGACCAAAATACTATAGTCTAAAGAACCAGTCTGAGTGCCACTAAACCATAAATCTCACCTTTCTGACATTGTGCCTGGCCCAGCTGAAATGCAATGTCAGTTCTAAAGGACATGTCATGAAAATCCTCCTCCTACTCAGCACAGAGTAAGTGGCCCATCCTTTTTCTAAGGTCATCTCATCACCTTGGTCCTCAGAAGGACTTTAAAGGAATCTAACTTACATACTCTGTTCAAAAAGAGTAATAAAAGCTTCATGACAAGTAAACTCAAGCTCTGCGTTCAGAGCTTTACTGGATAAAACTTTATCCTGTGTGACCTACTGAGGACAACCACACTGCATAGCAGTCTCCTCCACCTAGCAACCCAGGGGATGCTGTCAGTCCCTCAACTTCCATCTGTTCCCTAGAGGAGGCAGAGGGCAGCTATTCCATGCTCCATCTTGTTGACCATACCTGCAGAGTGGGGTCAGGCCCCAGCTGTGCAGTCTGTGCCTGGCACTCACACACAGCTGCCCTGATAATCCCAGAGAGCCACCCTACAGGGCTGGCTTCCAAAGTGGATTTTGGTTCCCACAACTGATCCAACAGGATCACGGTGCATGAGCTGTTACACTGCTGCATTGTACAGAGCTGCCACCATGTCTGACACCCAAACTGCACAAAACCTGCAAGGCTGCATGCACAATCCCATTTCTTTCTGCTCCCCTTCCCATAAAACCACTGACACCACAACCGAAACGTCTCTCTAAAACCCAAATATTGCTTCTACTCCTGTGAGTGCATGAGAGTGCAGGAAAAGTCTTTGGTTCTTCTTGTGCATTTGTGAGTATTTGTACTTTACAGGATGGCATCCATTTGTGTTGAGTTTTTCCAACCACAGCCTACTGCTCTCAGTGTGGAGTCAAGCTCTCCGCACTGAGCCCCAAGACACTCCTACACCTCGTCTGCACACCCTACCAGGCAACAGCTTCAGAGCCATTTGAGATAGTGCAATTTTCACTGCCATCAAATAGAGCAAACAATGGGAAAGGCTCAGCAATTAATCTGGGAAACCAACAGATTTTTACAAACCAGTTAGGAACCCCAAGTAACACATACCACAGCAGCTTTTATTTTCCCCCAACAGTGATGAAATCCTAGCACAGCTTACAAAATAAAGCACCATGAACATCTTGGACACTGTAGTTCCACTGACCTTCTGTGAGGCAAAGGGAGAAAGTTTCTTGAAAGAGAAAAGAAGTCTGAAAGCTCCACAGCCACGATTGTCACAGCTGACTACTGGCAAGATGGTCACAAAAGTCTTTCAATGGTAGGCTTCAGCACGGCACAACAGCCAAGAACCTCCCCAGAAGTCCAGTTTTGCCCAGTAATCCACAAGTGGGTCACTTCACGTCTCAAGCCCATAAACATGTAGATCACTAATTGGCAGGCACTGATTAGCCACACGATATTCTCACTGAGGTTTCTGCAAGGTGTTAGTGATGCATCAAGTCTGCAAAGAATATCCTAGGGCAGGTTCTTCATTCCAGTGAAAGATACACAACGGTGGTTTCACCCACAAATAAAACACTATGGTTGTAATCCTACAGGTCACAGGGAGAAGAAAAGTAATGGTGGTGTTTTTTAAGCACAGTATCTGGCAGCAAACATAGCATCAAAACTTGAATGTGACTTTATATTTATATAGGTACACCTATTTTACATATCATTGATCAACAGAGAAGTATGTTCCAAGAAACAATTTGTTCCAGGTCTGGTTTCAAATGACGGCTTGTCATTTCTGGAGGCCCCCCTCCCAACACACACGCTCGGGTTCCGCAATCTGTACATCAAACAATGCTGCAGATCTTTATTTCGACGGGCGAGGAGACGAAGTAAAAAAAGTGCAGTTCTTCAATTAAAGTGCATGGATGAGGTAAACTAATTTCAAGAGTTTTGAGTTTATTCAGTGCTGGCTCAGACGGGAACCATCCTGCCGTGCATCTGTTGCATTTGGGTGCGCATCGCTTGGACGCTGCTCAGGATCTTGTTCTGGTGTGCCAGGGCCGTGATCCCGATCCTGGCCAGGTCCCTGTGGAAGGCAAGAGAAGAACAAGGGGCTGAGAACCGTGGATCAGATGCTGGTGCACAGAAAAATATTAAAAGTCAACCGCAAGCAGCATTAGCAAAAGCAAGGCAGATGTACAGAAATGTTTAATTAAATAAGTGGAGGCATTGTGGAAGCATTTTAAAGTTATCCTCCATCCAAATGAAAGGCATTCCATTCCTTTAATGAGCATAATGATATGCAGCACAAAGCAAAAGAGGCTGATTAAAGCCAGATTTACCAGTTTTTTTGTTATATCGCTGAGTACTTACTCCTGGTTCATATGCACCACAGCCTCTAGGGTGGTATAGCCAGCAGCTGTGAAGTTATCCTTGTATCGCTCCATTTTCATGGCTTGGAGCCAGTCACTGACAGAAACAACCGCCGAGAACTCAGGGGAGCTGGGATCCAGCAGGGCTGTGCTAGGTCTGGATGCCAAACAGTGAAAGGACAGAGAAATAGTGTCAGCTGGATCACGAACCACAAACCAAAGTCTGGTCTCTGCAACAATTAACCTCAATGATGAGGCAAAGCAAGGGCAGGAGGCTCAGCCCAGTGAAACTGGTGGCTCTGCACATCAACTCAGATCAGTGCAAGAAACCAAACAACATTCAAAGTAATGGGCCAATTTTTGCTAAGACTGAATTGGACCTGAGGTTTCTATTTTTGGTTTGAGATCTAATTTGAACCACAATATAGCTTATGATTTCCATCTCAGATACAACAAAGTTCATAGAAAATTCTTTTACTCCCCAAAACAAAGAAGATGGCAATGCTGGAAGGCATTTGGCCTGCTGGGTCTGTATCTCACGGGCAGCAATGCCAGACCTTGCCAACCCTGCATGTGTCAGACTTCAGCTCAGCAGCTATAGAAACACTACTGAAGTATGTGCAAAGAACTGGGAGCTCACACCCTGCCGGACTGGTTTGGAGGGTAAAACTCAGGGCGGGTTCAGATAACTCCTGTTTCTAGCCAGGTCTGCTCAGTGCATTCAATCAAACCCAGGACAGCAGGGAGTTAATCCCCTCTTTAATCAATCCATTCCTGACCGAGTGTGTGCCAGGAGTGGCAGGAATCACACGAGCTTTGATCTTTGTTTGCATTGTGGAATGTGCTTCTCGTTTTGCCTTGCGCAGTTTTGCCAATAATTATTTTTACAACGTTTTCTTCTCTTATTAATATTGCTTTTATTATTTCATATATATTGTAAGTCATGGTTTCATTAAAGCACTATAAATTACTGTTATCTATCTAATCAAAACAATTATCATTTAGCAATTTATTTGAAAATGCACATCATCAAAGACTAGGTGTGCAATAGCATGGTTAGGTCTTGCCTGAGGCATTGAGTACACACTGCCTTAATACTTGGTTCAACTCTTTTACTGCATTATCTAACACAAGACCAATGATAGTAACCTATTTATATATAATTATGCCTTAGGTATAAAGTCATATATTAATAATGTTATATGCATATTTGAAATTCCCATTCTGAAGACAAGAAAAACATTTATAAACAGCCATGAACGTGAAATGACCTTGAATAGGCTGTTAACTTACACACACACTCACACACACACACAGAATGACCTTGAGCAGGTTATTAACTATTGGAAGACCTATCTATTTTCAAAGAGCACCTGTAAATTGAAAAGAAAGCAAAATGGAGAAGTTCATACTGTGATTCATCAATCAAATTATCAGAGCAGATCATACTGTGATTCTCACCACGTAAATTATTTAAGACTCGAGGGAGCATACATTTTTGCCAGGCTCCCAGTGCAATTAGGGCAATCTGGAAGAGGCAGTGACAGTGGCCTCACAGGGTTAATGATCCCTCTTCTGGTGACATACACTGTAAGCAAGACTCACAAAGGGACACACAAGTTTGAAAAACGATTTTGTTCTGTTGGAGGCTGAGACAGAATCTGTGTTGCTCCCTCACTGATTCAAGAAACTTAATTTTGCATTGTCTCATGCATGTTTTTGTACCTTTCCTCCTACTAAAAAACATTTCCCTATTATCTTCCTCATTTCTTTTAAGCTTTTTTTCCATATTTGCTGTAAGCAAATCTACCTGACAAAGCAGAGACATTTGAGAAAAACAGTCCAAAGCTGGTAGAGACCAGTAAAGCTCCTATTACTTCAGCAGTGTTTCACCAGCTTAAACAAACTGCTGATCTGTCCCAACAGATATATTTTGGTTTTACCCTACAACTCTGGGAGTTTCCTTCCTGCTGTGCTCCTCTTGCACGTACCAGGTACACCATGCTTAGCAAACAAAACAAATGTAATGCGGGATTGGTGGAGACATGAAACTGGCTTTCCACAAAATTAAATTCAAATTCACATAAAAATTAATCCACACCTTCCCAATGCCCGCGAGGCGTTGGCTGTAATGCTGTAACGCTCATTTGCAAATCCTACACAAATCTAGGGTTTATAAAACTTGATGATGTGCTTTTCCTGCAGAAAACCACATCACTCCTGTTAGCTGCACTGATTGAGGTGACCCTACCCACTCAAGCCCTTTCCCCATGGGGGAGAAGGGGAAAGAAGCAGCAAACTTTGCCTTTCAACAGAGCTTGCCTGCGTCAGGACGTGCTTAAGGCTGTGCTGGAAACTTGCTCAGCATTGTTGTGATCCAGCAGCAGCTCTGCTCACTCCCCATTCCTGCTGGCAGGGCTGGCGAGCCTGGGCACCCTGGGGGCACAGGGAGCCAGCAGAGCCCTGTGCTCACCTGCGCAGAGCAGTGGCTGCTGTGCAGGCTGTCCCTGAGGAGCTGTGTGTCACCTGCACTCAGTGTGCCACCTGCGCTCTCTGTGTCACCTGCACTCTCTGTGCCACCTCCCCTGCACCCCTGGCACAGGAGCAGGGCAGGGCTGACCTGGAGCTCTCGCTGCCTGTCCTCTTCAGGCTGTTGGGGTTGCGGATGAGCTTGTCCAGCATGTTGACGATCTGCCCGAATTTGGGGCGGTCGCTGCGCTCCTTCTGCCAGCAGTCCAGCATCAGCTGGTGCAGAGCCATGGGGCAGTCCATGGGCGGGGGCAGCCGGTAGCCCTCCTCGATGGCTTTAATCACCTGCAAACGGCACGATTAGGAACTCATTAGAGAAGTCAGACACTGCTCAGCCTACCAGCTGAGTACCATTTATCTTAGGGCCATCCAGACTACTGGTGACAAATCCTCAGTGAAGTGATACAACATGGAAAATTGCACTCAGACTCAGCTGGTGGTCTCAGAACTGTCATTTCTCCTCAGCAATTCTAAACTAAAAGGGTACAGCACCCAGAGCAGACATCAGATAAGGCATGGCAATTTGTCACAAAAAAGCACATGGGATACAGGGATGACAGAAGAGCCCTGGTTAATAACCAGCTAGTCTCATTGGACAGAGGGCTGGAGAAGCAACAACCATTCAGCAAGTCCTTACTATCAGTCAGTTTTGGGTGCAGTATGTTGAGACTATATTTTCCCCATCATTTTTAAGGTACAGCAGATCACTCCCTCTGCCCTGTCCTCCCAGGCTAGATCATCTCTGTCAGTAATAGAGGCCTTGCAGAAGAACCTGTTCTCCCACTGTTGTATGCTCTGAGCCAAGAAATGCAGAGATGGAAACCCTTTTACAGAAGTCCAACACATCTTAAGTATGTATTTCAAATTTAACAGAGCCCAGAGAAACTCAGACTGAAGTCACTTTAAACCCTCTAAAAAGCACTCCAGAGGCTCTAATGGCTTCTCAGGTCTCTCAGGAGAAAGGGACACGACCAGAACTCAATTCTGACATGACAGGGACACGACCCAGGAGCCTTCAGATCTGAATTAATCGATATGACACTGCTGGCAGGACTCACCATGAGACTAGAGACCAGGAGTGCTCAGAGAATGACTTGCACTAAACTCCCTCCTTCTGGACTTGTCCAATTAGTGGCTAAAATCCACTGGGAGGACAAGGTGAGGGATATGCTTGCATTATTAGCAGCTATTCAGTGACCACAAATAAAGTGGCTCTCACTCTTCCAGAAAGTATGAAGATCCTTTTGATTTCTCTTGATTCAAGAGACACTGAGCCTAATTTGAAATCCACTTCTGCTTTGTTGTGAGACGCACTGCTCTTGCCATCATTAAGGAGGAAAAAAGGCATGTCTGTGCTACAGACTCTAAAGAGTGTGCAGAGACAGTAATATTGGCTTTCCCTGTCTTGTTCAAGCCAGCTTTTCAACATGGTCTGGCAGTGCACAGTCGCAGTGAACACCAACCTAACATAAACAGCTCTAATAAAAACAGCTGTTTGTTGCAGTGAGCTCCACTGTGCTGTGCAGACATGCCTGATATAACCGAGACACATCTGGTGTTTTATTTTCTTGCTAAGTCTTGATGACTTCCTGTTTGCAAAAGGAAGGCAAGATTGGGTGCCAGAAGAGACATTTCACATCAGAAGGAAATTAAAATTATATCCCCCATTTAGATTAAATGCCATCCACATCTAGACACTCTTTGAAAATGTTCAGCTCTACAGAAGAAAGCAGATGACTTGTAAAGTGCCTTAACCACTCCCATGGCCGTATATTCAGATTACCATTTTCTTCTTCCTTTATTTGCTTGTAAATCCCCTGGGAAAAGAATTACGGATAATCTAGGCCTCATTTTCATTGGGATTTTTTTTTTTCATTTAATAAAAATTCTATTAGCAAAAGCTCTTATTAGCATTACTATTAAATACTCTTCTGGAACAGCAGCCATTGTGCAAAGTCCCTCTTGGAACACACTGAAGTAGTCCAGATGGTATGGTTAAACAGGACATGCATAATTTAAGAATGGTCATTTACAAAAGCTGCTTTTTAATGCCCTCAGGGGACAGCTCTGCCATTGTCACAAGGATGTTCTGACTGATAATCAGAATTGGATATCCTATGTGTTGATTTAGATATCCTACAAGAAATAAAAGAGAAAGAAATAAAATCTACTGGAAGAGTTTATAAGCACAGTGGAGCTTCAAGAATTAACTACCAATAGGAAGCCAAATCAAATGCAAGTGTTTCTCTCTTAAAGACATTCAGTAAACTCAAGATATAATATGAACTTTCAAATCTTCCTTCTCTTGACAGTATTACGATTTCACAGTTTAAATATATTATTAGTTTCCCTTTCCTCCATTTTTCTTTAATTTCTACTTTTTTAAAATTTAAAAGACCAAACCAAATAAACCCCATGCAAAAGGTATGGACCCTAACTTGAGAATCCCCTATTCCATGACCTTAGACAAAGCTTGAAGCACTCAAGGAACTTTAGCTGCAGAGAGGTTCCCTGAGGAAGCAGGAGTCTACCACCCACAAATCCTTTTAAAAGCCTGGAAGAAACATCTTATAGCCATCCAGCAATTGCCACAGAAACACATCAGCAGACGCCTAAGGACAAAGACAAAGGCATGGGGAGGGGAAGGGAGAGAACATGCAGGGGAAGCTCAGAGGGAGACTCACATCTTGGTTGGACATGTCCCAGTAGGGCCGTTCCCCGTAGGACATCACCTCCCACATGACGATGCCGTAGCTCCAGACGTCGCTGGCCGAGGTGAACTTGCGGTAGGCGATGGCCTCGGGCGCCGTCCACCTGATGGGGATCTTGCCCCCCTGCCACAAGAGACAGACCCACGGCCCACTGAGTCACTGATGCAGCACTGTGTGTGGCTGACACTGCTCCACACAGCCAACATACAAAATGGATTTTTGCGTACAGCTCCAGAACACCCTTCTTACAAACGCATCCACTTTTCCTCCTGCTTGCCATAAAGCTGTCAGATCCAACCAGGAGGCAATGCTGCCCATCTGTTTTCTTTAGGCACCAGGAGGAGAACCAGTAAATTGTTAAATGTATTTTTATCAGCCCTCCAAGAGATCTCTGCTTAGGGCTATGCTGGAGCCTGAGAACAAGCCAGGGGTTTTACAAAGTATATATTAGAGATTTAGTTGACAAAACAAATAAGTACATGCTGTTAATTACTATTTCCTTGCTTGCCTGTCTGACCTGTTTGGCTTGTTTCTGAAAAATGGGATTATAAACATTTTGCTTTTCAAAAGGTAAAATAAAGAGAGGAGAAAGTGGGAAGATGTAGGAATACAGTGATGTTTCCCATGGGCAATATCCCAACTCCTACCAGAGATGTGAGAGGGCAAGCAAGTCCCTGGGCTCTCCCAGACCCTGGGGGAGGAGTTCAACACCAAACCAGGGTACAAGGCTGCTTTTGGTACCTGTTGGAGAAAGCTGCCTCTTCTTACATACTTCTTTTTAAACAAATAAAAACACTTGGCCATCTGATTTGGGCCACTGAGGCCCAGTGTTTAAAAAGGAACTCACTCCATCCTGTTTATCTGATTTTGCCTTAGCTGAGTGATCCCAGGCCAGAGATTTCTCCTTTTGTTTATGCTAATATGCAAGGTGTTTTTAATTGAGCTTTTGGTTTCCTGCAGTTCCATCTGGGGAATGACTTAAGCTGAACAAAGGTTTTCGGGGGGTTTTTTCATTTGCTTTTATGCTGTTTTGATTAAGTTTATTTTGGTGGGTTTTCTTCCCAGCCATCTCCTAGATAGCTTTTATCCATAACTGAGTGCAGTGTGTGCATACTTAACAGTATATTGTCCTACTATATCTCTCAAGTGTTTAATATGGACTGGTTCCAAAGCCAAGGGAAATCAAAAGGGGTCCTTCTCCTAGCTGCTTCATCCTTTGCATCAGGCCCTTAATGAATCAGGTTGTGGCAATATGTGCCTTGGTGACTACAAGATGCTCTCACTTTAATGAGTTTACCAGGAGCAGCACACATCATTCTCTTAAAAAATGTTTTAAAAACTGCATTCTATTGCAGCCTCTCTGCTTATGCAAAAGCTTTATTCCTCCTTTCAGACACATATGCACCAACATTGTTTATACATGGTTGTCATTCTAAAAATTGTCAATAAGCTCTTTATATTTAGCTGCTTGAGCACAGTGGAGTTAATCCAAATACTCCTGATCCTTCATTACTGATACCAAATGAAGACAATGACTGTAAAGCAAATGTCATTGACTCTCTCTAGTTTACTCCTGAGAGCCAACAATACCATATCTCCACTTACTAAATTCAAAGAGAAGCTTTTCAGTCATTTCTGTCTTGCCCTTGTGTGCTTGTCTAAACTCTGATTTCCCTGAATACAGCTTTTCAGACCTTCGCTTCTGCTTCTTCACCCTTATGAGTGAGAGATACCAAGGCTGCCCAGCATTTAATACTACAGGAGTCTATCCTTCCCTGTAATGAGCTGTGAATCCATTAAAGGATGAGTGTTGGGATTAAACAGCAAGATCTGAGTGCTGCAAACAAACTCAGCACTAGGGAGAACAGATGGAGAATGGCAGATATTTAAAAATGAAGAAAATAAGCAATTAAAAAAGGAGACTTTATAAAACGACGTTTTTCTTTTTACATGCATGTCGATATCAGATATTGGTACAAAGGCTGGTAATGGCTGGGATGTTGTTTTGTGGCCAGAATACTTGCATTAGCCCTATTCCATGTGCAGCATATTAAAATGGCTTTAGCAAAATTACCTAACAGTGGGATGCCGAAATATAGATAAAATGGGAAAGAAACAAAAAATGGTAACACTTTTCCCAGTCCAAATCATTTAGGTCAAATTTATGACTGGCTTTGTGATGGGCAAAAGTGGATGCATCTTTTTTATTTTTTTGTGGCGTGTCTACACCTGCTGTATCAAACATCAGTAGGACCAGCCATTTGGAAACCATGTTTACAGATATCAGAAGGAACAGAAGTCCAGGTTCTAATTTCTGGCATCAGATTCCTGTCACGTGCTGTATGATGATGAAGGAACAAGAGGAATAAATGGGTCACATCCTCAGAAAAGAAATACTGCTGCGGCCACTGCTGTAGCAGCAACAGCACATCAATTTATAGGAGCTGTGGAGTCTGGGCCAATGTTTACTTTTAGGTTGTGATTTGAGGTTTCCACTTGTGACTGAGACTATTTTAAAACACACCACTGTCACCTCCCACGCAGTCAGACAAAACCAACACGCAGGCAGGACAGCATGGCTGTTTTCCCTCCCTCCTTACCCGTGTGGTGTAAGCTGCCTCGGGGTCGTCCTCCAGGACGCGGGACATGCCGAAATCGGACACTTTGCAGACCAGGTTGCTGTTGACCAGGATGTTGCGGGCAGCGAGATCCCGGTGCACGTAGCTCATGTCAGACAGGTACTTCATCCCCGAGCCAATGCCACGGAGCATCCCCACCAACTGGATGACTGTGAACCTGCCATCGTTCTTCTGTGTGTGCGGAAAGGAGCAAAATCACACAGCGTTAAGCTGAAAGCCACATTTTATTGCCACTGCTGAAACTGGCAAAGAGCAGAGCTGCGGATTCCCATCTTCTCTCAAATAAAATGTAATGTTATTTCCTCACTCTCCTCACCAGTGTCTATAAGTCACCAGTAAAGCAAAAACCCAGAGGTTCTGTCACAGCTTTCCGTGATGCAGTATCCCGTTTGAAATGAATCTGATTTTAATGAGCCTACAGCACTGCAATGCTTTCCAAAATGGAGCAAGTCAGAACTGTTCACATTAAACATGGATTATTTAAGATCCTGCTATTTTTAAAATTAATTTATTTTATATTCTTCCACATTGTATTTATTCTGGTTTCTGATAGAAGCAACACCAGAAAACAGAATTTCCCATGTACAAACATAATTTCTTTAAAACTGCACAAGTTTCAGTATCTTTATGAAAAAAAAAAATAAAAGAGAAGGAAGAAACAAAGAAAACCAGAAAATGCTTCCCAGTATAAAATCTCCTTAGCTTTTGAAGAAATCACCTACCCTGAGGAAGGCATCCAAGGAGCCATTCTCCATGTACTCAGTTATGATCATTACTGGTTTACCTAGAGTGCACAGAAAGAAAAACACAATTCCTTGATGAACGCCAATGTTAATGGGATAAAAATGGCTTGCACATGATTTTACTGCCAAGACACCTGGCTTACACAATCTAATTTAATTTGAAAAGCACCAAGCTTATGCCTCAGCTGTGGGGAGCAAGAGATGAAATATTATAGGACAGAAACATTTAAAGGGCCCATCTGGAAGGTTAACCCTTTGGTTGACTCATTGACAAGGTCTTTAACTAAAGTGGCTCCTGTTCTCTAAGGAATATGTGAACTGATAATTGAGAACTAAGAAACAAAGATCTGTCCAAACCTGACAAAAATCTTTAGTGTAATAAATTGCTCGCAGAGCAGAAAATGGAATTTGTGAATGCTTTGGTGTCTCTGACTTTTTTGAAAGATTGATGCTTTAGGCAAGCTGGAAGCTGCCAGGAGCTACAAGGTATTCCAACACAACTGGATTCAACAGTGAAAAATACAGGCTGTTCCTCTCTACCTTCTCTGTCCCAAATCTGTATTCTGTGTCTCTTGCTATTTATAAATGAGCCAAAGCCATTTGCCTCCTGAAGTCAGCCAGGGGCAAAATGATTCAGTGCCCTGTGTCACATATGGGGCACAGCTCAGCAGCACCCAGCTCCCCATGCTGCAACAGGGGCCAAGCTGGGCAACAGGAGGAGAAATGCAATGTTACTGACAGGGGGATGCTTTCTAGGCACTCCCCTGCCTAAAACAACAGCAAATACACAAATAGGGCTTGATGTTGTCTTTAAAGTTTTAGAAAGGTCATACAGTGCTGAAACTGAGAACATTTAGGTGCATACACTAAATATTTCATGGAGTTAAATCCTAATGCATATTTGACATACAGGTATTTGTAGAAATAGGTCTGAAAAGATCTCAAAAGAGCAATGGCAGAAGTACAGAAGTAACTCATCAAAGGGTGAATGGCAAAAGCCCAGTCCCAGGATGACCACTGTTAAGATAAGGACCTGACAATCAGTGCTGTCTGGCATGGCAAACCTTCCTCTACTTTCTGCTTTATCTATAGGAACTATAGTTTTCTTCCTAAATAATAGATGGTGTCCCAGAGAAAGTCAGCTTTTCCTTCCTGGAGCAGGTCTGAATAAGGGAACATTAGAGGGAAAGAAGGCTTCAAAGGCCAGGTCACCTAGACTGTAGATAGCTCAACTGCATCTTGGCATGGGAGGTTTCAGAACTATTTAATTTTTCCTTGCTTCTGTCACCAGCCAGGATCTGCTCCAGAACAACCATCTCTAAAAATTACCCTACCGTGAAATGTTGCAGCATTTAAAGTTCCCCTAATAGTTTCTACCTCAGTGAATCTTTCAGCAAGATTCTTTTCTCTTCATTTGTCAGGGATTTCTGGTTCTGAAGTAACCTTTTTTTAATTAGATAACCATATGCTGTAAGGACTGACTGTAGGAACATTTTACTACATTTCACTTAGGCCAACACATGTGTGATACATAACTTACTTCACTCATCATTACTCATTTCACCTTTCTAGTCCCAACCTATCCTTTACAGGCCTTTTACTACTCCTGCTTTTACTTCCCTTCCCTGCTGCTATCCAAATTCTTGCTGTTTTGGTCTCATGCAAGCTGGCATGCCTGTGAAATGCCATTACTGAAAGCTGCAGAGAAGCAATAATATTGCATAAAGCAAACTGCTCTGGATGAAGGGCTGAGTGACCTTGGCTGAGCACATGCTTAAGTAAAAGGGTGTGACAAAACATCATCCTCCCTCTAATTCACCTTTGAAAGCATTCTTTGGTAGAAAGAGGAAAAACTTCAACCAAATCTGGATATGGCACTGTTTCATTTATGCTTTGCAACTGCGACAGCAACCCTTCCACTGAACAAATACAGCTAAATGAGTATTAATTAACCTTCTTCAATCAAAAGATACTATGTCAACCCAGAAGGGAAAAAAGGAAGACTCTTTCAGTGCATTAACGTGTAATTTCATTACTCAGGCACTTCTTTAGCAGGGGAGGGGGGATAGAGAGAGGAGGGAGAAGTTACCATCAGCGAGTCAATTATTAAAGTACTTGACTAGCAGCCAATAATTTATTCATGGTTTTTTGCTGCCTCTCTCAACCCCCATCTATACCACTATTTATCTCACATTTTAATTTCCAGTTTATTAAATGCATTCATTTATCACAGCATTCAGAAGACCTATGGAGAAATGGAGATAAATGTGCTCTCAAGTAGCCCTGTTTCCCCAGGAGCTCAGCTTGGAGGTAACGGAGCTGCTGCTGGAGCATCACTTACTGGGAGCCAGGAATGGAGCACTCCCAGGTCACGCTGCCACCTCCTCGGTGAAAATTCCCCATCATTTAATTCACTGACAACTGCATTATGCAAATGCCTACGGTCATTTATAAGTGCTGGAGCTGTAGCAGCTCAGGGGCTTCCAGCCTCCGTGGGATTTCAACACAAAGATTCCCCTGTTGTCTTTTTTTCACCGAGGTGCTGAAAGAATCACTGTCTGAGGCAAACACTGTGCCCTGATCACAACCCTCCTGCCCTTTGTTGTAATGATCACAGAGACACTCAGACCTTCCAAATTTAAACAGAGTACTGCATTTTAATTTTAGTTTTGAGGGAGGCTCTCTGTAAAGGGTGGCCAAAATTAGTCCAAACTGCTCTTTGCCTTTAAAAGCAAACTGCCACAGACTGTATGAGCTATTTTCAACTGTTGAGAGAAGGCAGACCAGGAGACAGCAACACAAATGACCAGGGGTAAGATTTCCAGAAACAAAAGTGGCAGAGTAAGTATCAGCTCTCACTGGCATTCAAGAGGGACAGAGTTTTACAGTGGAACTGATGGTTTTGATAACCCTCTATGAGAAGCACTTTGTTCTTCCAGTGATATTTTACTTTTTAACTTTTCATCCATCTCGAATTTTAATTGCTCCCACTATTAATACCCTGCATTCATGTTGCTCATGCTGCAGAAGGTGAGAGTCCACTCTGACAGCAGCTCACGAGATCACTGCCTGCTTTCTACACCATCCTGAGCATGAGCCCCAACATCCAAAGGGTCTTTTAGGATTAGCAATCAGAGCCAGGCTTTGCCACCACAGCAGCTGGAGCAGAGACAGTACCCACAGCACGGCAGTGGCACCTTATCAGGTCAGACCCAAGCACTGGTGTCTCACAGGTGCATTTTCAGCTCTAGCCTACAGACAGCACCCAGCAAGCACTGTCTCTCTCTAAAGCACAGGGAACACTGTCAGAGTTAAAAAAACCCCAAACCAAGCAAACCAAAAGATCATCGAGGTAAATTCTGCAGAGTGAAATTAGCACACCTGTAAATCAGAGAAAACAAATAAGCAAGTTTCACACTAAAATAGCCTGCTTCATTTCAAAGGCTTGCTCCTTACATCTGTGCTTTGTACTTCAAACATATGACTGTGTAGTTTTGTTTTGGTATTTTTCCCCCATCATTTTGAATTCTTCGCTCACCATCTGCTTTTGCCTATCCTGTAACAATCATCTCAGTCTAGCAAAGATGTGAAAGATGCCTGCTTGGCATAGCAAGAAGGGATAAAAAAAAAAGCCAACCCCTGCAGTATTAATTCCCTCTACAAAATCCTGTACAAGCTGCCTAGAGATAGAGTATCAGTTGAAACTGTAAACCCATTTATAGCTGACAACAAGATTAATGACTTGTCCTGCACTGATTTCCTCCTATTAGCTATCAGCGGATCTGTTCCATCTGTCAATTTACAGGAAAGAGGGTAAGAAGGAGGGGAAAAAAAAAAAAAAAGCCAGCACACACCACACAGACTTAATTTCTCAGTGACTTCCAAATTGGACTTGTCATGAAAATGACCTACTTACATTTAGTAACGACACCTTCCAAGTGGATGATATTGGGGTGGTCAAACTGTCCCATGATACTGGCCTCACTCAGAAAGTCTCTCCTTTGTTTATCAGTGTAACCAGCTTTTAGAGTCTTGATAGCAACACAGATCTCTCTTTTTCCTGGCACTTTGAGACGTCCACTGCACACTTCACCAAACTCCCCTTAAAGAAAAAGGCACAAGAATCCATGGTCATGAGCCTGATGCATGCACTTGTGTTGTCAAACTGTTATGTCAGTACATTTGGGAGAACTGTCATACAAAAATCATAGGATCACACGTTCCCTAAAAGCAAATTTAGAAGTGTATTTACAGAAAAAAATGCAAAAGTTCTGGCACTTACCCACACCAATAACTTTTTCAATCTTTATGCAGGAGGCATCAATTTCTTTGGCAAATTCCCTCACAGCTTGGTTTGGATCCTCATATGTAAAAGGATCCACATATGTTCTAACACCTGCAAGGCAGAAATGTTTTATTTGAAGTCACTGATCTACATGCTGCTGAACACAGAACATATGAGACTGAAGCCTTAATGATATACAACAGCAAAGAGAGTGTACAATAAAAATGTACTGTAAGCCAGGAATGACTGATAAGGAAGGAAGGACTTAAGTATTTTTCCCCCCAGTGCAATATTTTAAAGTGTAAACATTTAATATTTCCCAATATTGGTGTAAGGAATCAGTTTTTTGCCAATTAATGAGCTTCACAAATCACTGCCATCAATAGCACAGCTTGTCATGGACCTGTGAGACTAAAACACATCCCTTCTTCCTATGGGAGCCAGGAAATTCTGAGCTCAGGTCCTGGGTTTGGTACATGGAAGTAACAATAGGATGCAGTGCTGGAAAAAAGGCAGCAAAGTTCCTTTCTTGCAGGATTGCCTCTGGCCCATTCAGAAACTGCTTTAGCAGAGTGTTGAGGGGAAAAATCCTACCTAGAAATCAAGTGGCTAAGAACAGGTATCTTTCAATGGCAAGGAACAATGGAAAAATTTGATAAATCCTTCTCCTGTCTGTACCCCCAAAACATTTTACCCAGACACTTCCATTTTCCCTGTTACTAGAGTAAGTAAATTTCTAAGCAGGATGTGTGCAAGAGAGGAAACCAGAAACCTAAATGCCTCAAGAGGAATGCAATCCCTTCTTTCCCAAGCACCAGAACACAAGCCATGTTTCACAACCCACACCAAACCCCCAAGCACCAGGGCCTTTTACCTTGGTTCAAGTGCTTCTCCTCATCTGCCTCTTGCTTTGCCTTGCTGTACTTACTGCGCCTGCCAGAGCAAAACACAGCATGTGAGCTCAGAACAAGGATCTCACTCTGGAACAAGCTCGGTCGTCCTGACCTGCAGAGCCTTGGGCTGCTGGCACCTGCCACAGCCATGACACAGCACACAGCCTGGGCAGGAGAGCCTCACACTCCTCTACCTGTTATTGGCATCAGCAGAGCATCAAAGGAAACACAAACCTATTTGGATCTCAGCAATTAAGGAAAGAAAAAAAGTTGGTGCTTTGGCTGCTTTTTCTTCAAACTTACTTTTGTAATTGAGGGGCCAAATTGCTTTTTAGCCCTATCACACAGGGATTTAAATGCTACAACTGAGATGTTCTGGTGGATTG
The DNA here is from genome assembly GCA_013397195.1 of Hylia prasina. NCBI lineage: Eukaryota > Metazoa > Chordata > Aves > Passeriformes > Sylviidae > Hylia > Hylia prasina. Next base: position 677,543 of record VYXD01011669.1, on the reverse strand, counting down.
ACTTTCAAACATCATTAGGCAAACACCAACATCAATACACTTATTTAACTGCAAATTTAAAACTGGAAACAAGTCTCTTAACACGGAAATCAGGATCTCAGCAGAAAAAAAAAAAGAAAACCACCAACCCTGACCATCAAAAATTAAGATCCCAAGGATTTTGCTTACTCCTTTAATCACAGCTTAATTGAAGGGGCTGAAGAACTCCTGATGGCAGAGCTCCTCTACTCACTCTCTGAGCTGGAGGCAATAACATAGCAGAGTATGTTAATTCTATAGATTACTACTTCTACACCAACACCTGTGATATTGTAATCTAGTTATGTATTTAATTAGTTCAGCTTTCAGCTTCAATGGACAAGGAGCACTATGAAAAGCTAACACAAGAAGTTAGTTCATTAGGGAGGATATTTAGGAGTCTGTTCAGCCAAATGTGTAGGAATTTGAAGTTGCCCAGCATCCAGTGGTATGTAGATGCAGAGAACTGATTTGGGCTTGTACCCACCCATCCCTGAATGTTCAGAACCAAGCATAGAACAGACACTGCTGAAGAGTTGGGCTTACTGTTGCTTCCTCTCAGTTTCCCTGCTCCTGGGAAAACCAAATTTCCCAGTCAGACCCAGGAGAGCTGACTGGCAAGAGGCTGGGGTGGAAAGCAGAGGGAAGGCAGAACTGGAGAACAGGAGGTGAGACTGGCACTGGCAGCAATGTGCAGCTGCTGCCTGGAGTGGGGCAGGGGACAACCAGAACTGCCAGGGACACCAGGGTGACACAGGGTTAATTAATAGGCTGAAATGGTGAATAAGGAGAAGAGGAAATTGTAGGTACAACAAAAACCTACAAGAGTGAGTTAAAAGGGGTCAAAACCCTCACAGAAAACAGGAAGAAAAGATATAACTGAGAGCCTCACTTGCAGCAAATCTCCCTGAGTCTTACCATACCTCTCCTGTCAGCAAAACCCTTCTGCCCCTTAGCAAAAAGCATCTCACTTCCCACTGTGCACCTGCCCTGTGGGGAATGGTAGCTTCCCACTGCTCTCAGCTGGGAGGACATCTCCCAGCCTTTGCAGTTCTTATGCTGGGTCATACAACACACTATGACAATAATAAAAAAATACAAATTAACCATGAAACAGAAGGAAAAAAATCCTGTTTGACACGTGAAAACAACCTGGTCTTTGAACCAAGTGTCACAGCTCCCAACATTGACAGGACTTGTGTTCAGACAGAAAAAGCAGGTACACATCCAACCATAAACCAGTGGGAGCTTCTCTTCTTGACACAAGTAACTGAAACACAAGTGGCTCCAATCACAAGGAGATCATTACTAAAACCCACACTGGATCCAAACATCCATTTATAAACAGTTTATTTGCCCCACAACTTACAGCACTGGTATAACAGAGCTGAGTGAAATAATGGGATGATGTAGTAGTCCCAACTACAGAACTAAGAAGGAAGAGGCAGCACAAATCTCACCCAAGGCCACAAAAGACCAGGCCAGCTAAGGGGACTGCAGAGATGGTTTCAGGTATTATACAACTTCTCTCAGAAGAAAGAAAAAAAAGGGAAAAAGAAGATTCTGCATTTTAATCAGGATCCTGCAAATTAATTTTATTAATGTTCAGGCACAGATGGGAAATACAAAATGCAAACAGACTTTGCATGAAAGCATTTTAAGTATGAAAAAAGCCTCTTATTTTTAAAAAGTACAAGCACCCTAACAACAGATTAAAAAATAACCTTCCCGCACTAAAACTCCAAGACAGCAAAAAGCGAAGGGAAACAAAGGGATTACTGTTCAAGCAATGTAATTGTAGCTTATTAAGTTTAAATAATACCTTCTAAACTAACTACCTACTTCCACCTCTCGCAGCGTCACCTGTTGACCTCTCCTGCCTGGCTTTGGGCAGGACACTGCTGTGTGCCATTGTCCTGCAGAGCAGCCCAGGAGCCCCACGCCACGGGGCACACGGGCTGGAGCTGCCTCTGGGGCAGCTCACCTGAGTGGCAGAAGGGAGCCTTTGTCACAGGCTGGATCCCCTAATTACAGGGATTTGGGCAGTGGTGATTAAATAGCCGGCATTCAGGAAAAGAACACAGAAGCTTTCAGGAGCTGCAGGGGTCAGAGACAGGCAGAGCTACAGGTGGGGCTGGTGATGAAGAGGAGTTAACAGCGGGGGGAATTAGCAGGCACTGAGGTGAAACAGCAGGACCTGGTTGCCATGGCCCTGCTCCCACCTCCTCCTTCCCGCACAAAGAGAGGCTGGGGGCGCTCAGGAACCAGGCTGGCAGAGCACCTGCTCCAACACCACCGGCAAAAGATGGGCAAATGTGTCAGCAGAGCAAAGATAAATCAATCTAACAGCTGGAAGAATTTCTGAGAGAAACTTTCAGATGACCAGAGGACTTGGTCAGACCATCTCACTCCACACAAGCCTTTTAGAAGGTGTCACTCTCTGGTTTTTTTACACCTCCCTGAATCCTTTAGAACTCATTTTGAGATGCTGCAACTTCCCTCAGCATTCCTCCAGAGCAGGCTTTGGGAACACCCACACCATGTCCTGCCTGCTGCTCCAAGGATGTCCCCATCCAAACCCTGGGAAGTTTGAATGAGCATTAGGCAGAATTGGTTCTCACATCACAGGACAGAGCCAAACAGCTCGAGCTGCCTGAAGGCAAAGCCCTTTGACTAATTCTGCTGTTAAGATGAATTTTGGGATTTGAACAGTGTCTTGAAAAAAGCATGAGGCTAAATTACCAGTAATAACCCAGGCTCAAAAGTGGGCACCCACAGCACATGCCCAATTCCCACATTTGGCTCGTGGATGCAGAGGCCGTGTCTGCAGGCCAAAGCACAGGTTTGATTGTACAAATATGACTTCTAGGTCATGGTTAGATTACAAAACCTTCTCACAGGGACTGTCTGGACAGAAAAGCTTTTTCTCATCTGAAGTAATTTTGGAACAAAGTATAATTATTTTGCTATTAACTTCTGCTGGCGTAGGAAGATCGTGAAATATCCCCAAGGTCCACACCTCTAAAAGACATTGTGATAGTGGTTAAAATCACTAGAGTAACAGTGAATGTTAAAGTAGAATCTGTTTATAGAGAGCTACTTCCAGCTACTGGAGAGCTGTGTATTGAGGGCTATTAATTAGCAAGGCATCATGCATTAGCATGCACAGAGCAGTTTCACTGTCCTAGTATTTCATTCATCTTGCTCTGTCTTCCCCCTTCCGTGGCCTCTCTGCGAGATACCAGCGCAGAGCCACGGGACATTCCCGAGCCCATGGCCACCACGATGCTTTTATCTCCACTGCCACCAGTGCCTGGACTGGGCTTTTGTCGCTGCTGCCCACCTGCTCTGTGGTGCCTTTGTGTGACTGCAGGCTCTGGGCAGAGATAAGTGAGCAGACAGCCCTGAGCAGACCTGTCTGAGCCCAGCAGGTCTGTCAGCACCTGGCTCCAGGCAGCCTCTCCTCTGACAGCTTTATGGCCGATCCTAACGAGAATCAATACGAGGGCAAGGGGTTGACAGTTCATTTTCTAAAGAGTGATCCATTGAGGGCCAATCACCAAGCAGTGTTTATCAGCCTTGGGAAGAGACTTTTTTTATAGGGGGAGAAGGGGAAGGAATCATCTCAAAGCAGCTCGACAGGCTCAATTCTCCAAGGTGGCGACTCATAATTAGAAATCCAATGTATCCTGCTATCAATCCTACCTTAAATAATAAAGTGATCAATAAAAGCAGAGAGGAGATTAAGTCATCAAGCTCAGTGATGCTATTTTCTGTTGCAATGGCTTTTAATAAACCTGTCTCTCCACACCACATTTTCATATGTTCTGCTCTTCTTTCCTCTTGCCAGCATGGAGGCTTTGAGTTGAACACCCACAGAAAACGATCACAATGCATGTCTACTTTCCAGATATTACAGCCACAGTCACTTAGCTGCTCTCTGGGACAATTCAAAGAGAGCAAATAAAGAGGAGTTTGAGCACGTTTACAGCTGATGCCATTAAACAGACCAACAGAGACTGACAAAATGTGCATCTCTCAGATCCCAGGCTTCAGATGCAGTAATGATACAACCAGTTTTATCTCAAAATTACACTGAAGCAAGATCATGCTGATCTTGTTAAATGAGATTGAACACAAAGATGAAGACAGAAACATACACACTGAGTTTCTGCTTCGCTGTCCTCCCACTCACAGGATTGTTCCTGATGCCTGGGTTGAATTTGGGAGAATAAACAAGCACTTGGTGGAAGATTATGGTGCTGCATCGATGAAATAACCACCTATCCAGTTCTGCTGTGTTAGTGCATCTGATGCTGAATGACTGTGGCTTCCATTTTACAGTCAAATCCCCTCACACAGGAAGGACTAGTACAGACTCATAGACTAACACAAAAATCACCAGCATAGCAGTCTGATTGCTTGGTTAACAAAACTGTCGTTGTTTACTCCTTGTCTATCAGGAGTCAGCCCAAGAAAATCTACTGTACCCACACCCATTAAACTTAACTTCAAATTACACTAACCACGATCTCTAGCTGGCTTGCTTCTCAGTGCCAGTTATTGGAATCAGCTTTGCATTTGAAGGGCAAATAGAGCTGGAACTATTGCCATTACATCACATGCTGCTTGGTACTAATGTCGAGAAGATCAAAGCTACACGGGAGAAGGCTTGTAATGCAAATGTACTGTTTATGATGCTAATCAAGAATTTAGCTTTGTTTGGAGGAGACAAAAAGCTCTCTGATGAAAGAGAGAGAGGGAGAGAGAAGCTTAAGTTCTTACCTCCTGCTGATGACAAAGGCTGCAATGAGAATGACCACAAGAACAACACTGCCAGCCACTGAAACAAGAAGCACTGTGGGATTGGTACCATCGCCAATGATGGGGGAAGGAACTGAAAACAGAAAAGGGAGCATTTGTGTCAGACAACCCCAAAAAATCAACCTAGGTAGCACTCAGTGAACTTTCTGGCTTGTGAAGGCAGTTTAGAGTAGCACTCAAATCTACATTCAGGCCTTTATTATATAGTCATTTGACACCATTTTCCAACAGGATGCTAAGGAGCTGAAGACATGATTAGATAATGATTTGGGGAACTTCAGTTCACCAGGAACAAGGACTCCCTCTCCTTCTCCCCTCCAGTGCTCCTCAGAGGGTATAATGACTAATTTTTTTGCCTTTCTAGTTGTTTCCACACTTCTTTCCTCCTCCTTTTTCTCTTGGGGAGGGGGGGCAGATGATCACTCAAGCCCAGAGTAAGTTATTTTAAAATGTCTACTCTCCTCCTGATGGATTGTTTTCAGTTGTTAACATCCTGAATGATACTGCCTCTAACTGGCATGACCTTAACTTGATTTAAGGAGACCTGCATGTCCAAAATAAAATAGGCTTGGTCACAGTGCCTTTCTGCCACTGAAAAGCAAACATTTTGGGGGCTAAAACTGCATGTTTCCTTCACAAAGTGGAAAGCCCTACTGACAACGTAGTTTGAACATTCTTGTCTTTATATAACTGTCTAAGGAAAAGTGCAAATACGGGAGCTGATGTAGGACACCTAACTGATGTATGCTGATAGCTTGTAAAGGGGAGTAACAGGGCTCTATTCTCCTTGAAATAAGATATTCCAGAAACGCGCCAATGTCTACTTTTACAGAAAACAAAATCTCCCAAGCATCGATGCCTCCCAGGCGTTGGCTTCCTTATGCCCCAGTGAAGTATAGAACCTGCAGCTCAGCATATCCAGACAGATGTCTTGGGTCAGCCTCACGGCATCACTGACAGAACGTTTGCCCAGGGCAGACACGCCACAGCCCAGGCGCCCAGCGGGAAACTCCCGGCACACGGCCCGGTTCTATCTGCACTCTGCTGGAGCAGAAGCAGAGGAGTTCAGTGGGAATGCCACTACCTGTGTTAGTGGTGAACTCGAAGGGCCCGCTGAAGTCCCCGTAGCCTGCTGCAGTCCGGGCCCGCACGTGGAACACGTAGGAGGTCAGGGGGTTGAGGCCCTTGATGTCCGTGTTCCTGGAGGCCGTCTTCACGATGCGGTAGCTGCGCTCGTTCTGGTCCTGCAACACAGGGCAAATGCCTCCTGCACCCTGACCCTGGAACCCCACTGCCTCACCAAGGCAAGGAATTCTCAGAATACATCCCCAGGGCTCCTGCTGCTGGCCTTGCTCAATCCCCCTGGCACCGCGTGATGCACGGGGCTCTGAGAAAGCCAAAAAAGGAGGATGAGGCAGTAGGTAGGATGCTCATATATCACTGATTATTTAAGAACTCACACAATGAAAGCCTTTGGAAAACAGCCAAGCATTCAAATAGGATCCTCTTGATGAACAAGCACATTTTACTCACACATGCTGGCACTTTCTTTTTCTTCCTACCAGCCAGAAACCATATTAAAAAAATGATAAAAATATTTCTTAAAAGAAAAGACTTAGAAAATGTCTTCCAGAGAGTCCACTATTAAAAATTCCTCTATTTTTGGCTGGAAAATCTATTAGAAAATGTAATAATCTAGCTTCCCTGCAAATCAGATGCCTTTTTCTGTATGTGGAAAGCAAGCAAGAGATTTTTTTTAATAAAAAAATTAGAAATATGCATGTGCATGTGAGAGACAGAGCACACAAGCGAGAACAGGTAATTGTTCATTTCTGCAGAGAGCCTTCAAAGAAAATAGCTCTTTTCATAATTCCCTACTTGAGAGGTTATTTGAAGGAATAAAATCTCCCTCTGACTTGGAAAGTATGAAGAATCTAATTTTCTCTCCTTATTCTCTATTAAAAGCCAGCCAGTCCACACTAGCACTCTAAGCAGAAGCTGTCAGCAAACAGATCTTACCATTATGACTCTGTTATATACTTTATTATTATATTTCTGTCTATGAAGTAAAGCTAATGTCTCACTTCTGCCCAACATTATTGACTCTCATTATAAATGTGATTGCTATAAAAGCTCAGTTTCTAGGTAGGAAAGAAATAACAAAATAAATTCATACCATACAGCCTATGAGTCTTACTCTTTCAAGCAACCATTCAAGTGCATGAAATCCTTAATTGGATTGTATTAAACTGAATCTATTTGGTTTCAAATGATGGAATTCTATCTGGAAATAAACAGCAGTGAAATGAAGCAAAAAAGCTCTGCCCAAGCCCAAAGGGAACTCCTTGCTTGTCCATTTTTGAGCAGTACCTTTTCATAGTATTTGACCTCATACTCCAGGATGACTCCATTTGGCCTGTCAGGTTCCAGCCAAGCCAAGGCAACGCTGTGCCTTGTTATCTCCTTAGCCTGGATCAGTGCAATCGGGGACGGAGCTGCCAGGAGAAAAAATAAACATTATAAGCAATAATTTAGCTTAATGAGGAACATGTATTTTCAGTTGTAGCTTTCACAACATGAGCACTTTCAGAAATCATGTTTTTCTTGGGAGGTGGGGGTGAGAGGAAATTAGAAGCATTAAAGATTTTTCCTGTTTTCTCTACCAAAATTACATTTAATCATCTCTAAGAAAGATTTGGGTTTGGATGCCGGACAGTACTAGATAGGAGGGTTTTGAAGTAACAACACAGTTGTCTAAACACTGCAATGTTCATGATGCTCAAGTAAAAACCTTCATAAAGAGATTATGGTACTAAAAGGATCTCTTATTTTTGTCCTGTGTCATTTTGGCCCACAGTCGTTCTCTTCTTCCATCCCCTAAAATTAACTGATGTTACTCCATTAGCCATTTACTTTAAAGGAACCATGAAGTTCCTGAGGCCCCAATCTAGTTTTCTCTAAAGCTGAGAAATCATTGCCACTGAATTAAGTATGGCCAGAGTAGAGCTGAACACATATGAATTCGGGCCCTCCCATTAAAACCAGGAAATGTGTATTCCATGACTCTGAGCTAATTTGTGCCTCATAACTCGCCCTGCTTATGCCCAAATCTGTGAGCAGTCCCTGGAAAATGGCCAAGGGCCAGATTCTGGCTTTGGTGGCTCCTTCCCAGCCAAAAGATACCAGAGACTGGCCACTGTGTGCTGAAGTGGCAACTCCTGACCCTGTCCCATGTGGCACTGCACTGATGCCATGAATAGAAAGAGCAGGACTGCACCACCAAGGCTAAAGGCTGCAGCATTTTTGGAAAAACTCTACCTAGCAACAAGCTAAACTCCAAGACCCTTTAAACTGTATCTGTGTCAGTAATAAAGGCTGCAATGAAGAAGATAATGGAAAACATCTCTTTGTGCACGGTGCAGTGTCTAAAGAGCCCCTGCTAATGCTGAAGTTCAGGTTTCTGACTGGCTGGAGGACAATGCCTTCTCCCTTTGCCTGTGATAGCAGCAGATTCATGGCTGTGCTGGGGAACGGGTTTTCTGAAGATTTATGAACCCGGCTGCCCCTTTCTTGCTGTTGTGTTGCTGTGTGGTCACATCTCTAGCCAGCTGTTATCAAGCTCTTTTGATGCTGACAATAGCTGGTATAAATGGCGGAGTCTCCAGGGATAAAAAGGGACATTCATGAAATTTTTAATCTTATCTAACAAAGCTGTCCTGTATAACCAGAGATTAGAGGTCTTCCTAAATTGAATATATTTCTTCTTTTGTCCCCTGATGCTGTAGCTGCTCTTTTTTCCCCATTTCCCTTTCTTTTTGTTTCTTTTTCTGCCTTTAACTTCGGGATGACGATCCATGAAAATGTTATAAAGTTTAAAGTATCCTTGAAACAGATATCCTTGAAAACTACCAAGAAAGGCAAATAAATAAAACAGTCACTATAAATGAAAGGAAAATTGAATGTTGAAAGCCTCAAACCTACTTGACCATATCAGACAGTTCTGATGGAAGTGAAAATAACCGGTAGGTGCTGCAGTCACAAAAGGGTGTCTCCTCTTGATGTGAAACCATCAGGGAGCTGCTTCCCGATTTACTATTTGACAGTTTGGCATCTCTGTTAGAAATGCCTCCAAAACCTTTATCTCTTTTTTCCTTGTCTGTCTCTCACAGGCAAAGGCAAATACTGAATGACAGAGGAGACTATAAACGCAGCCAACAGGGAGGATCCAGGTGTGCTCCATCAAATTATATCTGTGGCACGACTGCAAACCTGCTTAATAACCTCACACTTCCTCAAGAGAGAATCAAACCTTTTTTTAATTCCCCTCTGCAGTAAGAATACTGCTCAGCTAATAAATTAGGAATCAGATTTGTTACCCTAAAACACACACGCACACGCCATTACTGATAAACCAAGCGGAGAGAAATCTGCTTAGTTAATCGCTGCCTCATGCAGGGCAGACAAGCAATTCTTTTTGCTGAGAATCCATCACTTATGCTGCTCTGACCTCAGGAACTGTAGAGAGAAAGTTCACTTTCTTTCCTTTATCCTCTCTTTAACCTCCTTGGTTTCCCATTTCATTTCAGCAGGCATCTATATTGGAATTTAGTGAGTTCTTCAATATTGGGCTAGTAAGGGCTGTATGAAAACACATTTCTTCTCTTTTGTAAAATGGCTATTTGCAGCAGAAGAATTTATATTAACCAAGCCTTCTAGTGAAAGACTCTCAGCTTTATATAGCTTAGCAAGTGCTTTCTCACATCTCCCAGAAATGGACAGCTGATCTTGGGCACTACACCACATTGGAAGGAGCAACATGCTCCTGGCCTCCAAGACACAAAAAGGACTTGTACATCAATTCCTTCTTACTCCTTACACTTTCAAAATTCAAAGTTACTCCTCACACTTTTAAGAATGGCCCTATTTTTTCCTTCCTGCCCTTTATATGCAAATTCATCCTCCTCAGCTTTTAGTATCTTCTTTTGTCCTGAATTCTGCAGATGAGCCATTTGCTCCTGACTTTGTTTTTGACTGCACATCCGGCCTCTCCATATGCTATACAGAAATCCTAAGAATGCCAAAGTCCAACTACAGAACTGTAAGAAGCTCTTCAGGAGTGACATCCCTGCAGCACAGACCTACAACTGTGCAATAGGATTATGAGTTAAAACTCTGAGGACTTTGAGGAACTGGACCCAGTACCCAGAGTACTACACTTACCCCACTGAATGGACACAATCCTCAGTTACCAATTCCCCTATTTCTGCAAGTAGCCATACAAATCAGGTTAATTTTTCTCCCTTGTTTTTCAGGATCTGACCTGAAAGACTGGACTCCTTGGAAGAACAACAGTTTTTCCTTGCACATGTATTACCAAAGGGCATAAGAATCTGGTCACTATTGTCCAGGACAAAGAGGACATCACCACGGCCAGCTCAACATGGCACTCCAGGCAGCAGACACAGCCTTCTGAGTGAGCTTGTGCAAAATATTTACATTCTTTGTTCTGCCTTTTGCCTTTAAACTTCCTCTTAGGGATGATGTGAAGATAAACATGTAACGGGTTGGAAAATGATGCTTTGACCATAAGCAGAATAAAAGACAGAATATTCTCTTCTATGTGCTTGGGCTAACTGCTCATTAGATGCACACATTCCTACATAAAACACATTGAGGACAGCTGCACCAAAAAGACTAAGGTATACAATTAAGATGTTCACAGTATGATCCCATGAAACTCATGGAAGGGAGTGGGAGATCACTTTTTCTTTCACTTTTTGCACTTTCCTCCACCCTGCTCCCTCCTTATGTTTGGAAAGGAGCAGTAAGCAATGACTTGTTTCTCAGTCATCGCTGCTTACAACAGCAAGCTTTCTGCCACACGTGCACAGACTGCACATACCAAGCACCAATTCTACCACAACAGCCCATTTCACAGAATGAGGTATTTTGGTGTCTAAAAAGGGGTCTCCCCTTGAACAAAAGCACCAAGTGTAACTTTCCTGAGTTCAAAGCTCAGCAGTTCCTCTCCCTTAAAAACCCCACTCCCTACTGATGTGAATGTTGCAATTTTCTTTCATCTACTTCCTCAATAACCTACCATTAAACACCTACTAGTAGTTTTATTACCTGAGTTCTGAGCTTGCGGCCTACAGAGAGAGAAAGAGCACAGATGTACTACAAAAACTTCACCCAAATGCCATAAAGCCATATCCCAAGGCTAGTGAGTGCTGAATTGTAGCAGTTTTAAGGCACTTTAAAGGATGGCAGAGGCAGAGTGTCAGTTTTGCATTACTGGTTCAAATTAGGAGAGGTGGAGGGGAATGGAAAGAGGAAAAAAACAGGAAATAAATAGATGCAATAAAGTCTCTGGCATGTAGGCATCCATGAATGAAAGCAGCTCTTTATAAAACTACAGCACATGAGTACTCAGATATCAAAGATACACAATGCCCAGTGTTTTATTGAAGATGCCTTCTTGCCCACAGCAGGGTTTACTTTCCACTCCCCATGATTTGAATTTAAATGGATCATGTTTACTCAAGGGGTCTTTCACTGACTGAAAAATATACCCACAGTTTGTACATTATCTCAGCTAAATTCAAATAACATATTTAAATTTAATTACTTGAAGCTTAGGGGTTTTCATGCTTTCCTTTATTCCCTCAATTGTACACAACACTTATTTGTTCTTATCAATGGCTATGTGCTTTGTCAAGCATCAAAATTAAATGCCTGAAAGCACTAATGATGTTACTGTGATTAAGGGTTTTTACCTTCCAGGGTAGATACTAAAAGCCTTCTCCATTATTAATTACTTAAAAAAAAAAAAAAACAAAACCAACATTTCTGAGAATCTAACACTGAAGTCCTCTTAGAAATCAAAGCAAGAAAAGAAAAGGTCTTCCATTAAAAAATCTTCTCTTGACTAGGACGCAACATATTTAAGGGAACCTGGCACATTTTAGGTTTTCTCTTTGACTATTTACCTTGTAACACTGTGGGCATTTACATGAGATTTTGTAAATTATGTTAGTAAATAATCTCACAGCAGGAAAAGGATATACAACACAAAGACCCAAATATGGTTTTAATAATTTCTAAAAGCCCATGCTCTGGGCCAGATTCTGATAATTTTATTAATGTAAGAGGGCATCTTAATTGACTAGCTGTCACACTGACTTCAAATCGAGGGAAGGGAGAAATGCCAACCCTCTCTAGTTACATATACCAGAATAAATTAAAAAGAAGACAGTTCTGTCTCACAGAATCACAGAATTGTTAGGGTTGGAAGGGACCTCTGGAGATCATACAGTCCAATCCGCTGCCAAGGCAGGGTCACCTGGGCAGGTTACATAGAAATGAATCCAAATGGGTTTGGAATGTCTCCAGAAAGGGAGACTCCATGACCTCCCTGGGCAGCTGTTCCAGTGCTGTTCTTCCTCATGCTGAGGAACTTCTTGTGTTTTAGTTTATGGCCATTGCTCCTTGTCCCATCACTGGGCACCACTGAAAGGAGCCTGGCACCATCCTCTTGGCACCCCTTTGAGATCTCATTATCACACTAACGAGATCTCCTCAGCCTTCCCTTCTCCAGACCAACCAGGCCCAGCTCCCACAGTCTCTCCTCAGAAGAGAGATGCTCCAGAGCCCTCATCATCTTTGTGGCATCCACTGGACTCTCTCCAGTCACTTTTTTCATTTTTGTACTGAGGAGCCCAGAAATGGACACAGCACTCCAGATGTGGCCTCACCATGACCAGAAAACCTTTTAGCATGACCACAGTTCCAAACATGCACAAAGCATATGTCCAAGCCATGTATGTCCATCAGGATAAGCACAGGGAAGGCTCCTGCACACGTGTGAGGCGATGTGCACTCCTGGATTAGACATCTGTGCACGTCTGAAGAGCCAAGCTGGAGTCTGGCATTCCCATTCCTCACTGTCAGCATGACAGCTACGCCTTCTCCGAGGGACCTGCCAGAGTCTGTGGGCTGCCCGAGCACTTTAAAAACTAACCACATGCATATTTGGGGCTTTTTTCATTATTCCCTCTGTAAAAGTGGAGCAAACATTTGTACTAGTGATGATTGGACCACGTTAGGACTTGGACGAGGATCTAGAGGCCTGATTGCTCAACCAAGCCATTGGAAGCTTCCCAAGACATTCCCGAGTCCTCTGTCTTCCCACCGTCTGCCTCTCCTTCCCCCAGGAATGACGACTGGCGAGGAACACCTCCCAGCTTGGAGAGTGAGACATGCCAAGATTCAGGCCGGCATTTTCACGCTTTCAGCGTTTAAAGCAAAGGCTTTAAATCTCTGCCTGTGGAGTAAAGCGCCCCAGGTTCTCCACCCACACGTGAAAATCCCGGCCGGCGCAGCGAGGAGCAGTGTGACAGCTGAGCTTGGCCTCTTTATCCCAATCCCTTTTCAGCCCTAATGCTGCTGAACTGAACTTCCCCTCCTTGTTGCTAGAAATTACACTGCTGAGGGAAAGCACCGACTTGGCCACAGGATATTCTCACAGGATGCCCTCATCCCAAAATAACAGGCACAAGGGATCTTCCCTTACTTTTCAGGCTCTGCAACCCAGTCGGAGACCTCTGAGAAAAACAAGTGACAGGCTCTCAAACCTAGGGACCAGCTCACATCAGTTGTTTGTAATGTGTTCATAAAGAAAGGGTCTAGAAAATGAGATTTTAAAGACTGCTAACACGGTATTATTATGTTTTAAACATTTCCTCTGTTTTAAAGTTTTCATTTTTTGTCTCTCCCAAAAGAACCTGTGCTGCAAATCTTGCCAAACCACAAAAGCTGGCTCTGACTTGCATCAAATCAAAAGCTTGAAGGAAAACCCAGGCTCTCAGCAGCAACAAATAGTAGTAGTTGGGGATTATGAGAGTGCTGCACTTTTACCACCTAAGTCCAGCTTCATTTCTTGGCGACTTGCAGTGGCTGCTGAGGATCCACAAAGAGCCTGTGTATTGTTTGGGCTGCACATCCAGTTCTGTGTCACTTTTAGCACAGACTACTTCACCATATCAGAACTGTTCTAATTTAGATCAAAACTATTATAGGAACTGAGATGTGACCACAGTTCCCTCAGGTTTACATCAGAAATGAAGGGAGGATGGAGAAGATTTTGCATGCCCAGGAGATGGCTTGTTCTGGCGATCAAAGAGGACCAGCTCTTGACAGCAATACATTTTCAGGTACTGACTCCTCCAATTTTGAAGGCCAAACAATGATGTCAGCTTATGCAATGCCAGTCTGGAATTGCTCCAAAGATCTGAATCTGCAACCTACAATCCCAAAGATTGCCTTAAACCAAAAGATTATAGAATCTACATAGCATTTAGCAAGAGATTTGTATTACAACTCAAGCATGGGGTCTGTTTCGTCTGAAAACTGCTTGTTTTCTTTCTGCTAGCTTGCTAAGAAATCCTGTTGGCATGTTCCGACAAGGATAACTTAATAGTTGCCAACAGAAACATGGCAGAATACCGTGTATTTCCTGTATGTACGAATGCCAGTTTAAAACAAACAGGAAAACAAGCCATTCAGTTGGAAGGCAATTTATAAAAATCTATCTGAGCATCACATCCACTTAAAAACCCCAGCACAGAAACATTTTTAAATGCTAGAATGATTAACATGGAAGGGTGAACATACTTTGAGCTGGGAGTTGCTCTAGAAACTCTACAGCTATAAGCAGTTTGTTAAGATGGGGAATTAGCAGCTGTCTGACCTGAGCGGGTTTGGAGCCACTGGTCACAAAGCAGGTCATGTTGCAGTTACTCTTCCCTCTAGTTGAGCTTGGAATCTGACCCAGTATAAACAACAATAAATTCTGTAGCCTAAAGAAGCCAACACTGATGCTCCACTGCATTATATTGCCTTGAGAGAAGCAGAAAAAATGGGCCAGGCAGTCCAGACAAAGAGAGACTGCTGTGAGCCAGAGCTGTCGCACTTAGAGGTAGGAGCCAGGACCTGAATTTGAGTGGGATACTTGTGGGAAGGATGGATGTGCTGTAATCATCCTCCTACTTCTCAGATGCTGGCCCAAACAAGCACAGACCAGCAGAAACCCCTGATGCTGTGACACAATGTACAGCACCCCTGAGGACAGTGGCTCTGGGGGAGCTGAAAGGAGGAATTAGAGACCATAACCCCATGTTATTAAAGGGGATAATGTTGGAAATGGAGCACTCCCCAACAGTTCAAAATAAGTAGTCTGGAGCAAAATGCCCCACTTAGCATCCTTCCCTCGGGGCAACTCTGCCTCAGCCACACACCCTGCTGTTCCTCCCAGGAAGCCAGAAGTAGCCACCAGAGTTAATTCCCTCCCAGAAACAGCCTGTCTTTCACCCTTGCACTGCTGCACAGGAGGCGGATCTACTGAACTGCCTTTTCTAAACCAACTCCACACTCTCCAGCCCCTTCCACCAGGAAATCAAAGCTACCCTCAAAGAAACACCAGTTACCCTCAAATGAGACCCCTGCCCTATTCTCTAAGCCCTTCCTCAGGTCAAACAACCATCCAGCTAGTCCTTCATTTTGCCATCCTCCTGCCCCCAGTTAAGACATGTTTGCACACAGGTCATGAGTCAACACACAAGAAGGGAAGAGCTGCTCTTAAATTGTACAGAACCAATGAAATAACTTACTGTATCTGTGCCCTGCAAAGCACTTGTTGTGTGCAGCTTTCAAACCTCTAACAATGGTGTTTCAATAATCCATAAAACAACATAAAAAATATTGACCCTGCTGCTGCAATAGCCCAGAGGGGCAACCCTTTGTCTCACAGGGCATAGGACAGCTCTCACCTGATGCCCCATGTCTGTATCTATTAACAGAAAGCCTCATTTCTGATCCTTTCTTATACTTACCACCAAGTCACTTGAGCACATGGTTACCCCAACAGTTATGACATAATTAATCCATTATGGGGCAAATGTGTGATTTGGCACCCAAGGCAACACATCTCCTAACACTGCTCTCCTTGGTTCTCACAGAGTTACCTTTATTTACTTGAAACATGGATGTCTAGATGATGTATATGCATGTGCTAAATAACGTCCTTGGGCACTTACCTTCAACATTAAGAATATTAGATTTTGTAAAAAGTGCTGCTTAAAAGCCTTTTTAAAATCCAGACAAACAGAAGCTTCTGCCCTATTTGCCACTTAGATGCCTTGGAAACACTGAAGTATCTTCTAAACAAAATAAATAAATAAATGGCATGACTCATTCTGCTAAAGCAGCATTCGCTGTTTTAATAAATAGGTTTGGCCACATTGCCTCATCCTGGCTTCTGAAGTGCTTCAGTAATAGCAGAGATTTAGACTTTGCCATTTGGGTTTCTCAGATCAATCATCTGAAGTCAGAAATGGCAAGATTCTTGGGGGAAGAAAAAGTAATAAAATTATAAACATTTTACTTCCACTGTGATCCACAGTTCCAACATCAACTGCAGGCTGGGTCTCAACCATGCCCTCCTGAGCCTGCAGCACCCACCAGAATCCAAACCCAGGACTCACTCAACAGTAAAAATCACAGTCCTCACCTTAACGCTTGAGAGCATAAATTGTTTCAAAGACACCGAAGGTAAGGAACTTCAGCCATATTTAGTTTCAGCTCCATCACACAGAAGAAGCTGATGCAGAAGGTTTGCATTTATGTATTTATATTTCAGTTGAACAAGCTATAAATTTTAATTATAGTTGATGTGCAGAGTATTCAGTTGGAACTCTGGTGAAGCACCTTCTGTACAAAGGTTAGATGGATCTGACATGAAACCATCTCTGTCTGTGCTGTTGAGAAATGCTTGAGACTGAATCAAGGTTTGGGTTTCCTGGGCTCAGGTTAGCAGCACTTTGTGAAGGACACTGCTCTGACAGCAGCACTTGCAGATCCTTCCTCTTCCAGGATGCTGCAAGACACTTTGCCATCCTCCCCCATCAAAGTATATCTTCTCCAGGGAACAAAGATACTCTGCTTTTGGAAAGTACCACAGAGAATCAGACTGCAGCACACTTAACTCACACTTGGAGCTCTCCCACCAGGAGAAGTTTCACTGGAACTGATTTAAACCCCCTTTCCTTCACCCACAACGGGCAGATTTGTTCAGGAAATTAAAAATCATTAATAGACCCGATGAGACAGAAAAAAACTCTGCACACAGTGTTGCTGCAAAAAGCAAAATTACCTATGTTTGCCACTCATTAAAAAAATAAAAAAAGTGATGAGGTACAAAGTGGGGAAGAGTTCTAAGCTTCCTGAAACACATAAACCTTAAAATTAAAATCTTGGTTCATGATGTCAGTAGCCAATTACATCATAGGTGGCACATAATTAAACATATAAAGGGGTTTCATTATTTTGGTTTTATGCTGGATACCGAAAACCAGCACATTATTTGTTTTAAAATTGTGTCAATTGGAAAAACCCCAAGCGGAATCAGCAATTAAATATTGAAGGTGATGGCCTCAGTGTAAAACACTCCAAAGAACAATTGGTTTCCTGTGCAATGCAAGGGCCATTACAAAGTCTGACAAATTTCTATCCTAAAAATAAATAAATAAAAATTAAAAAAAAAAAATTAACCTTGTGGGGTTATGAAGATGTTGAGCTGTACAAAGACCAGAGAGATTTATGTCCTAGAAGAGAACTGAGCTACAGCCTGGGCAAATAAAGGCCCATGAAAACAATCATTTGTGCAGCAGTCAAACAGACTGGTCTGTATTCTGAGTTTGGACCTTCATTTCCAGTCCCATATTCCTGCAGACAAAATGACACTGAGAGAAGCCCATCCCAACTCCTGAGATGGTTCCTCCAGCAGGCCTTTCCTTCCCACTGCTGCCAGGGCTCCTAAGGGTGCTGGAGGGTGGAACTGAAATCTGCGCAAGATATGGACTGAAAGTTAAAACAATCTTCCTTCAAAACCTGCAATTCAAAAATCATTTCTTCTTGCAATGGCACACAAAGCATTTTACAATGTTATTTCTCTCCTCCCTGAAAGGTTGACTGTTACTGTTTTAGTTCATTTTACATTTAAATGAATGAATCATTTTACATTTAGTTCATTTTACATTTAGTTCATTTAGTTCATGTTACATTTAGTTCATTTTTGTCATCAAGGTCCAAATATTTTATCATCTTCTCATTTAATCCAGGTGAAGCTGGTACCTTCCATTTAAGGATCACTCAGACCAAAAATGAGCTAGGGAAGTCCTGTGCTACAGAGCCCTTCTAACCTGCAACAAATATGAATAAAAATATTCTCTGGTTAAAGCAAAATGCCAGTTGTGCAAGCAGTGCTGGGAAGTCTCCTTTTGAGCCAATCCACACTTTTCACATCGTTTTTTCCCAGTCCTTCCACAATTGCAGCTTTAACCTTCAGCACAGGCAGCAGTGAAAAGCAAGAGGCTCTTGGGGTGGCACCACTGGGTCTGCACCCCCTGTCTGGAGTGCCACAGAGAGCCCACAAATCCCTGCAGCTCCTCCAGGGCTCCCCTTGGCTGCCCCATCCCTGAGCGCCCAGGGAGCTTGAAAAACACGGGATTTACCACTCAGCCACTTACACATTCCAGTCACTTTCTGCCTTATTTATGTGCATGCACAATATCCTGATAAACTATAAGGGAGGCTGTGGCTACTCCATCTGCATTCCCTTTTATGCTGGAAAGATAAATTGGGGCTGATTCAGAGGACAGATTTAAAGAACGCAGTCTGTTACCGAGACAAGCACAATCTTCCCAGGGAGCCCTTGTAGCGGGTTGTCTCCAGATCATGCCTTGATTTGTTTGCTAAAATAAATGGGACAGCACACAAAACTCAATTCATATACCAGACACCTCTTCCAGCCCACTATACTTTCCTATTTTGCTCAGTCAAAACTGTCTTGTTCTATTATCTCTTGATAAAACCACTTAACGGCAACGTGGAAAATTAAAAATAATAAAAAGCTAATTAAAAAATTCACTGCTTTCCTTTTAGCCTTTGGTAATCTATGGAATTGGAAGACATTTATATCCAACGCACATTACAGTTTAAGGGTTTTTCTGACTGTAATAATCCACAGATACTTTCAATGGACTTTAATACAGACAAAACCCAAGATATTTTATGGAGCAGTAGAAGAATTTAATAAAAAAATCAGAATCAGTCAATCATCTTTTTAAGACTAGGTGATAGAATTCGATAGCAGGGATAAAAATCCTAATAAACTCTGCAGGAACAGTTCAGAAGCCTGAGACAAAAGCTATAATTTCCTTTTAAATTAACAGTAGGATTTTTCCATAAGGGATGGTTTGAAATAGAAATGACCACAGGAATAAAATACAAATGCTTGAGCTTCCTACACCTCTTTTGACTGCATTTAAAAAAGTAAATACAAAACCATGGTTAACTTTTGTTATCGCCGGTTTCCAAACCACAACTTTCAGAGACCCTGAATCCCTTCTCAGAGTGCACTTGAAGTTCTGGGGCTCTGGTTCTTGAATTTAGTAATGAAGGCAGATTACCTTAATCTAAGGAGACGCCATGAAATCCTCCAAGTGGATGCAGAGAGAGGCGACGCATTTGCCCACTTTGTTTGGGAGGGGAAGCCCGCTGGAGCCCTGCCACGATAATAAAGCTCTCCCTGCACACCAGTTCACATGTGGGGCTAAATCTGAAGTGACATTTCTCAATGAAAGAAGCAGCATTCACTCGTGTGCTCAGCATTTTGATGTCCACCAGAATCTGGCAAACATGATTACAGGGAGCCAGCAGGCATGCCACAGCTCTATTTAGCCCTCACGGTTTAGCGCAGTGCTATGCAACATATAAATAAAATATAACGGGCTGCCCTGGGATGGCATCCTGGGAGTGGGATTTCATACATATGGATGGACTTGACACACATTTTGCAAGGACAGAATATCTGAACCAGAATGGGCTGCTTCACCCACCCTTTGGGGTCAGTTCAGCATTCTGCCCTCCAAACTATGAGCCAATGCAGAAACTTTTGGGCTTCAGGGACTAGTGATGTTTATTTGTGCTACTCTGCATGGCATTTTAATTAGTAACTGTGTGGATTTAAAAACTGTGAATGGACACACAGGGGCAGTTGTGCAGCCTAGCTTTTGTGTTTCTAGTCTCTCAAAAAAATCCTGTTTGAGGACATCAGCAGGGGGTTAATGGAAGCTTTGATAAAGTTCTCCGAAGCCTTTTATTGTTGCTGAACTACCGACTGCACTCTGCTGTCTCTCTGGCTGCTTTTCAATTTATTTAGTCAGCTGCAAAAACAGATAGAGAATTTAGAAGCCCATCTAAACATTTAGTAGCCACAAACATTTTTGGGCAAATTCTCCTTCCACGTGAAAGTATTTCTGTGCCAGTTGTTTAAGGGAAGCACTCACACTGACCATCAAGCTCCATGAATGGGAAATGTCAGTGTGCTGCCAGGGAAAGTGAGCACACAGTTAAATAGTCCAGGGCAAATAAAAGCTGAAGGACCACGTCTCCATCTCTGTCAGTTTGGTAACTATTCATCTGTACCAGTATCACTGAGACCAGAATTTTATGCCTCCTTGAAGTAAATTTATATGACTTAAATACGATCAACGCTACCCAATGCTGAAATTAAGCATCTCTTTCCCTAGGAGGACGTGTAACTAACCTCCATTTTCCACAGCAAACCATGAGATTCTTTTAAAAATGTGACGAAACTTTTATTTAAATGCTGCAATTACATCTTGGCTCTATCTGACATGCAGCTTGTCTAAGCTGTTCACTGAACCCTGAAGCTGCTTATTTACTAAGGATCTTTAGAAAGCACTTTTTTTCCTTCCGACCAAGACTTGCATCCCCCACCTTGAATACAAATTCATGGAAATGGGTGGTGCAGACAGCTTTGCCAGAAAGCAGGCAGTTGTTATTTTAATTATTATTTCTTTGTGGAATGCTGCAGTTACCTTAAAATAATAATTTAATCCTTCTCAACAATAGTTTTCCCAGTTTTGTTTTTAAGACGGGAGCACGTATGCCTATAACTACACATTTATTACAGACCATCAGTTAAAGCCTCTGCAAGAACACCGAGTTGTTAAGAAGAAACTCCCACTTGCATCTGCCAGCTTGGAGAAGCTCCTTACTCAGACACTTAAACTTACACACGTAATTAAACGTGCAGCAGAAGAAGCCCGAGGCAGTCAACACATGACATCTTCAAGTCTCTGAGAAATCTCATGCTCAGTGCTGAAATTTGCCCATTCAAAAGTATTCCCCACTGTTCAGTTCCACACAATTCCCAAATTTCTAGTGCTAGGATCAATTTTCTTTCTGGATCTCCCACTGCATTAATATTTGAAAGATCTGTGCTTTCCCAAAATACATAGTTTGGTTTGCTTGAAGACTTTGCAGTAACTCCTTTCAATGCAAATCTTCAGATGTCCAAAGCCAAAGCACAAGTCCCTTTGAACAGCAAAGCAGGGGAAGAAAAGGCAGGTGGCTGTCCTGCACATCCTGGTAGGTCATCTCACCCATCAGGGCAGGTGAAATACAACAACAAGCAGGCAGCTTGTCCCAACCCTCCTGCTTGAACAAGTGTCTGTGGGGGGGATTCACTGCTCATGTCTAGCAGAAAAATGTGAAGACTTAGAAACCCCACTCATTTAGATTCAAAATGAGAAAGTTGCATATCATTACCCTGGAATTCTTCAAGATGCTGTAAGAAATCACTCAGAGTGTCACGTTCACGGATCACCCCGTTTCCAAGTCCTTGCTTACTAGTTTTGATTTTCTTTCCTACTGAATTCAGGCTTAACACAGCTCAATTTGGGGAATAAGGAGACTGCTGGTCTATCATCCTTAGTACAAACACCTTAAAGCAAAGCAAGAGAACTCCTTTGCAACTCCCCTTTCCCATTACCCTGACATTTTACAGAAAAAATAATGCAGCCAGTAGTATCACACACACTTCCCATGCTCTGGACAGCTGGCATGCATCCAGATGTTTGCCAAGAGATTATTTTAAATCAGGCTTGTTGGGAACTGGGTGGCCAGGGTGCTGTGGCTGTTTATACACACCCAGCTACGTGCATGAGTTTCCTCACGGGTTTGTGTGCCTGAAAAAGGACTTTTGGAACAGGCTATTTGTATCCTTTGGCTGTGGGGAACAAGTAACTGGAAAGGGTGGGACTGTGCTGGTAGTACTTAGTATAAAAATAAAAAACTAAATTGACTCTTGGATGCCTGTGAAGGCTACAGCCAGACCAGCTGTGCTCAGCATCTGGAGTGCCACTCGCTCCTCTGCTTGGGCAGAGACATGAACGCACTCACCCTCCTGCACCTCTCCCAGGCAGGGCCATCCAGCTGGGTGTCACCTCAACACTCTCCAAAGGCCCAAAGGCTCCTCTGTAACCCAGCAGCAGGGTCCCCACACCACCCAGGGGAACACGGCAGGGCCGGGCTGAGCCCGCTGGCCATGGAAGGGGAGCTGGAGCGTGAGCATCCCAACAGCCTCACCAGGGAAGGGGGATGCCAGCACAGAAAATGACTTATTTTGCCAGCTTACACTATTTCACAGCATCTGTGAAACTGTGACACAAGTGCATGATGAATTCTGTCTTCACATTTACAGAGCTCCTTTGCTGGCTGTTTGGAGATGAAGTCTTCCTTGGGGTTATACAGCCCTTCAAAAATTATGTTTCAACACAACAATAAACAGCTCTTCACCAGGACTGCATTAAAAAAAAAGAACTTTTTTTTTTGCAAGAGCTGAGCATAAAACTAGCAGTTTGAATGACTACAGACCTTGCGATTTTTAAAATCAAGATTAACTTCTTCCAGCACCTCCCTATTGATAAGAATCTTAATATGCACATAAATATCACCACACACAAAATCAAAAAAGGTTATGTTCACTCTCAGCAAACAGAAATGATTTACTATTACTTATATTAAAACCAGGATTACACACAAAGAACATGAAGGAGCTTAGAGAATCAGATAGATCGATCAACCTTCAGAGTAACTGTTAATTTTATTTTCCAGTAGTAGTTTAAGGGTGTTCATGCAGTCACCTAAAGAAAGCTCTGTGACTGAAATCTACTAAACCATGTCTTTTGATGTTTCACTACAGAGCAATTCTTTATAGGCAAGTTATAAAAATCCAGGAAAACAGTACATTAAAAAGAAAATACTAAAACCCTTAGCTTTCCTGGCCTTAGCATGCATTGCTTTTGATCTGCTTGAGCAACTATTATTTTTTTGACATGAGGAGTGCACACTGACCAAGGGCAATGTATGTCCATGAATTTTTACTGACTGCAAATGTAGCTCAGCACAGGCTAAACCACACTGGCATAATGTAAGACCTTATATGCATTTTCTGTGCTGTTCTGTACAACACGTGAGGAATGCTAATCAGCATTTGAAAGGAAACGTGGGCTTTCAAAGAAGACCCACCAAAATGCAAAATGGGAATATATATTCCCCTACCGAAAAGTCCAGTAGAACTTATGAGTCATAGCTCCCACTTCTTTCCCCCTTACCCCTGCCATTTCTGACTTAAAATACCATCATCCTCAAAGCATTTGGATCTTTCAGGTTTGAGTTTTTGTTTTTTTTTTTTCTTTTAGTAAAAGTCTAAAGAACATAAATAACAAACAAATCTAAAGGCTAAACAAAACTGAGTAACAGCTGACATTTCCCTTCCCTGCACTGGAAGTCAGTATTTTGGGATCACCACAACTGCAGCGTGTCCCAGGAGATACTGAATTCACATGGATCTCCTCGGGGGTGCTGAAATCCTGGTGGCACTGTGACCCATTTTAGTTCCTGCCTGGAAAGGGACCCTGCAGGGCTCTGAGTGACAGTGTGGGACCGGGGCAGCACACAGGAGAGGGGAAGCACTACACCACCCTCTGCCCAGGGTTGGGGCATCTCTGAGACCCTGAACACACAGCAGCACAGGAGTGGGCACAGACAAAGGGGCTGGGCACAGCACTGACACAGCAGAAGGAATGACCAGGACAGAGAGCCCAAGATACGCTCAAGAACGATCATTCCTTGATCCTGAGCACAGGCAGCTTGAAAACATCCAGGGTGATGCAAGGGGAGAAGAAGTTTATTTATTTATACTGTATTTTCATGGTAATTGGCACATCCTGCATCTATCTAGCTCTGCCGATCCATTTAAGGAAACACAGAGCCCAAGGTAACCTAACAAGGTAACAAATCATGAGGCAGTTTATTCAGAAATATCACCTGCTTTAACTCCAACAAGCAAAGGAGCGAGCAGGACACCCATCCCTCATAATGCAAACAAAACAAAGGGAGCCAAGCAAGCAGGATAATATGTTTGGATTTTAAATCTCATTTAAGGCTGTGTAGGCTCTGCCCCCCACACTGCCCCCCTGCCTTAGGAATGCCTTTAGCATCCCTGCAAAAACCTTGTCCCAGTGGCACTGCCCCCTTGGACAGGCACACAGAGGGACTGACAGGGAACCTGCCTCCCAGGCTGGAGACCCGAACAGCTCAGCTGTTTAATCCTTAATAAAAATATAAACTGTTCAGCGCCTCTTCAAAAAAAAACCACGCAAGCTTCCTGCATGCTGTGAACAAGATCACTTTACTGAGAGCTTTACTTTTAATTTTGAACAGCTTCACAGCATTATCCTTAGCAGAAAAAAACCTCAACCAACAAGCCTGGAGATTTCTGAGCTACTCAGTCAACAGCCTGATAGAGTTCTTCATTGATATTAGCTTCTCCTAGCAGCATCACATGAGAGTTGCTGGACTGAATCTCTTCCACAAATCATTTCACAATTTTTTAAAGCCCAAAAGCCACCACTGCTGGTGGTGAGACCCCCAATATCAGCACTTACAGTATTCATTGAGCTAAGGACACTGGCTCCAAGTTTCACCAGCTCAGTGTTCCATCCTTGTTTTTTCTATTTTTTTTAATCTCATTTTCTATTTTGTTTTACTCTCATATGGAACCAGAGTAATGGTTCCCAACTCAAGAAAACTCAAAAAAACCAATTATACTGAACATGCAGAACAATGAGCTGAATTCATTCAAAATTCTTAAAATGTCACAACACTGAAGTATTCCACAAGGAAACAGAATTTTTTACTTGCTTCAAAGCCTGAAATTTAGCTTTTTTTTTGAAAAAAAGAAAGCTATAAAAACCAATGCCTTTTCCAAAGAAGCAGAAAAAATACTTTTTCAAACGATTTTTGATCCTACTTTGAATGGCAAATTTTATTTTCATTTAAACAACTTTTCTATAGTATTGGAAACTGAAAAGAGTTTCTAAATGAAGAGTGGAAAGTAAACTGCCTCATTTCATTATCGCAGGAGTAAAACAACAAAAGTAAACAAAAACCCACCTGTGCTTTTCAACGGCACCTTTGATGTCACTGCAATGCATTCCATCAGTTTTGTGCTGAATATACCATGAGTGATTTCTCATTGCTTTCTGCCTGTCTCCAGATGAACACTTTCCACAGGGGCTGCCACCAAGCAAACACACAGACCCCCAGACTCCTGATTCTCACACCAAAAACTGCTTCCAAAATTTCTGCCTATTTTCTTCAGATTAAACAGTTGCATTTTTGGAAGGTCAGGTTGTTATAAGGAAGAATTCCCTAGTACTTTTCATTCTTATCATTTCTACTGAATTTCACTCAGAGATGCACCTCTTGCAAAGAGTTCTAGCAAATTCTCCAGATGACAACCCAGAAGCACTCCTCATATGTAAAGGACTAAAAAGACCTCCCCATATACTGACAAAAATTTTTTTTTCAAGTGTTGGGAAGCACAAGCATAGAGAGCACAACCAATGAAATAATTTACAAATTTTCAGTGTTGGTGGCTTCATTTTTATTAGTAAAACAGGGAAGAAGTACTGTTAAGGGAGGAGCTTGGCTCTAACGTGAATTTAGAATTGCCTTAAAGAAACCAAAGCAGCTTTACATTAGTGTAAGAAAGGTGCAAGATCAAAACCAAGCCTGTGGCAGTGCTCCATCATGACATGATTTCATTATAAAGAAATATAGTGAAAGAAAATTAGTGACACAAGGATTTTAATGCACCCCAGACACACATTTACAATGATTAAACAGATCAGTACTTGTAAAACCCAAGGGTCTAACTTTACAAACCTTTACTCAAGCAAGCAGTTTCACCAAAATCAATGGGATTATTTGCATATGTAAGGCTATTTATCTCAGCTGGGATCTGTAGGTTTAGGCCACACATTTCTATTTAGATCTTCTATGCAGCAGAAACCACAAAGTTGTATGATGAATGGGAGAACACTGCACCTTGGAGTTAATTTTCATTTATACCAGTATAATTTTCTCTGTCCCTCTGACGCATTTGATAAACTGGGCATGTTTCAAAATCGGAAATGTTGGCAAAAATACAAATTTCCTGATGGGAAGAATACTACTCATGGATAATAAACAAAATCAATTCTTATTTGCATATTCAATCAGATTTTGGCTTGCATATAAAAGCATAAAATGGTAGAATTTTCACACGGTAGATGGATCCTGCTCGCTTATTTATGCATATATGCATCCACTAATCCTTACGCATGCCAAAATCAGTCAGAAATACTCTCTTTGCTAGGCATTCATAGCACAAAAACACTGTCCCTGCTGCTGTTCTCAACCTTCTCTTCTCATGTAGCGTATGACAGCAGTCTCCCAAGGCTTTCTCCCAAGACTCCCTAATAGCCCCTGCTCTCTATTAGTCTTTTTTCACTAGGCAAAGTGGTAGTTTGAATTTTTGAATCATAATTTAAAAGGGATGCTGTCAACTCTATATGAAGAACAAAAAACACAGGACCAGATTTTCAAAGGCGCTTCAGCATGGACTTGACAATTTCGCTTGTAACTGTCACTGCAAAATTGAATGTATCTCTCACTGGTAATACTGACACGTCCTGGACTACAGCTCGAATTTGCAGATTTAGACTATGCCTACCTATTTTTCTCACACACCTACCAGGAAACAGAATTCAAAATATTTATGTGGTCTGGTACTACCAAAATATGCAATATTAATATTGTCTCATACACCGTAAGCCTGGTAATAAATGACACCCTGTAAGCTACGCTCCGAGGTGCTGAGTGCCTGCAACATCTGTGGGACCTGAAGGCAATCAGCACTCTGAGCCATCAGATAACAGGTTTGACGGTCTTGTAGCCAGTCTGACAGTCTGGAGATCTCATCTGCATTTAGAAGAGTGTCATATTCAAATGTATATAATTTTGTGCATTAAATTAAAAATTCAACTGGAACGCTGCGCGTTAAACCCTAGCTGGCTACAAACTAAGAAATGTTTTCATGTAATTAAAGAAAAAGGTCCAACAAATTAGCATCAAAACGAAACGGCAATCTGCTGCTGCAGCCTTTGCCCTTACTAAGTCAAGCATGGGGTACCAAAAGAGCAGAGCTGCCCAGGGTATCTGAAATCATCTCGTATGCACAGAAATAGTATTTCACTCTCCCAGATGAATGAAAGGCAAAAATCAGTCAGCATAAAGTTGAAAGCTCATATAGGATTTCTGCAGCAATGCCAGCTCTGATCAATCGAAACATTATCAGCAGCAGGTTAAGGAGGTATTTATTTAACAAGGGGACAGAATCTAATTGACTTTCCAGGGGAGGAGAGCAAGCAGGCAGGCGAGCAGGCGCCCACTCGTTCCGCTCATTGAATCTTACCCAGCCCTTTTCAAGGGGAGTAGGAGCACAACCCTGTGCTCCCAGAGCACGTATTTTGCCCTCTGCAAGACAGCAAAGACATCCTTGTGTCCCTGTACAGGGTGTCCCCTGCAAGGAGCAGAGCTGCTGGTGGGCCAGGGGGGGAACAGGGCAGCCATGCTGTTGTGCTTCTGCAGAATGCCTCCCAGCGTCCTGCCCGCATGCTGCAGCACAGCCTGCTCCCAGACACGGCACCCAACCCCTCCTCTCTGGCCCTGCCTCTGAAGCATTTAAACTATCCATATAAATCACCAGAAAATAAGGGTTTGACCCAGTTACACATCTTAGGGCTCCTCGCATTCATTTGCTAATGCTAAATGTAATGGAAATCACGGCTTTCCTAAAAAACAGGCAGCAGAGAAGGGAATTGCTGTTTATGTTCCTACCTGCTTGGTTAGTCGTCACAGTGACTGACACAGCCTGGTCCTGGCTGGGGTTTTGCTTGGACACTCCATTCACGGCCCAGACTTCAAAGGTGTAGTTGGTGTGTGCCAGGAGGTCGGTGATGGAGACCTTGGTGGTTTTCAGGCCGTTCTGCTGGGGGCTGAAGTGCACCCCACTGCCGCAGGAGCGGCAGCGGCTGAGCTCGCCCGCCCCGCACCGCTTGCACACCACGTTGTAGGAGATGTCCTCCCGGCCACCTTTGTTCTGCGGGGGGCTCCACTCCAGGTTCACTGAGGTCTCATTGACATTGGAAATCAGGTGCTGGGGAGCAGATGGAGGGCCTAAAAAGACAAAGTCCACGTGGTTTTAGTTAAGGGAAAGAAAAAATCCAAACTTGTATAGCAACATCGGAGTTAAGGGCCCCAGACCCTGTGCAACTACTATTTAAGGACAGCAAAGACCAAGTGGAATTTTACCTCTCTATGTTCATAATGAAGGCAAAAAAATTAACTGGTAAGTCAAATTCTGATCTCTTTATCTAATGAACCAACAGTATTTTCCAGCTCTAAATGAGCCTGAAAGCTCAGTATTGCAATTAAACAGGAGTGGGACTTTCACTGTTTATACTTGTTATGAAAAAATTTAAATTTACATATCTTACACTCATTTTTTCCATGATCTAAGCAAAACATCAAATGCACAAAATTCTGCTTCACTTGAGATTTTCAAGGTCCCCCATTACCTACAGGCAGACTCTCATTATTGTAGAAATATCTCATGGTATCTTTTTCTGAAAAATATAAGTGCAATATTTTCCAGACCTGTTGATGTCAAATCACATTCAGTGAACACTGAAGCCCATCAAGCAGGGACCTGAACATGACACTTCAGCGTACAGGATGGAGATTTGAGTGGAAAGCCAGACATAGAACTACAGCTTTGAAGGATGGAAAATAAAGTTTACAACAGGGAAGTGCTGGAGAAAGTGAAAGAACTGGAAAGGAAAATATGGTGAGCATCTGAAGGAAGAGCTGATAAAAGAAACCTGGTGAGAAGCAAGAGACCAGATGCAAAGCTTGGATTTGAGACACAAGGTCAGCTTTTCCACCACAGGGATGGGAGACTTCAAGACTTATAAACACGCTGCCAGAGAGCTCCCAGCTGGTTCCACAACAGGGACTATGGGATTAGAGCCCTGGCAGGCTGGGCAGCACCTCCCTGGGCAGGAGAGGGCAGAGCCCAGAGGCACAGCCCCTCCTGCCCCTGCAGCACTTCTGCAGAGGTGCCGTGGCCGGCCCTGCCCGAGCGGACGAGCTGCTGCCAGCGCTGCCCTGCCGCGCGCCAACCTACGCACGGGCACAAACCCTATTCTGTGCTTAAAGCCCCACAGGCCCCAAACCCACAGGCAAATTGAAAATGCAGAAGAGCTAATCCTGCAACTCTCAATCTAATTTCAACGTAGTTGAGACACACTTTCTGTACCCTTAAATTTAAGACAGATGATTCAGAGTGAATCCATGTAAGAGATGGGTCTTTTATCCGTCCCAGAAAGCTTCCCTGACCATTGCCAGGCAGCCTGCTCTGGGGCAGAGCACACAGGTACTCTGACACACAAAATGCTTTGGGACAGGGCTGCAGGTAAGCACTGCATCAAACAGTAATGAAACAGAATGAGAATGAAGACTGCAAAATGTATCAATCCAAACCTTAGTAACTACGGACAGTCAGAGCTTTACACAAATATTATTAGCAGAAAAATACTGGAAATGATTTTGTAGAAAGTCTCAAATTCAAGACACAAGAAAGACCGTGAAAGCTTCTTAGATTTCACCAAAATGCATTTGATGGTTGCAATTCAAAAGAAGTTCAACTAGATCTCCTTGCAGAAAAGGAAGGAAAGGAGAAAGTTCTGGCAAATTTGTCAAACATTCTGAAACTATGAACCTGGCAAAAAAGAATCAGCCAGCACCAACAGTTCCATTAATTGTATAAATAAATAAGTCATATTCTCTCATATGCCAAAGGTACAAAAACAGTCATCATGGTAGGACAGGAACCAAATACATTGAAAACGTGAAATTCTACTGAAATTACAAAGTGACTCATCAAGCATAGCAGCAAAAAGGTTAAGCTGTTAAGGGATGACTATGGAGAAGATTAATTGTGGCTCCCTCCTCAATTCATCAGGTTCATCTCAAAGGAAGCCTGAGGCCTGAGCAGGCTGCACAGGACAAGGTTTTGAGGGCTACATCACCTCCTCGGATCTGTGCTTGAAGCCACCAGGACGTAACACATGCTCAACAGGAGACGGGACTTTTATTTTAAGAGAGGCAGGTAGGTTAAGAAAAGAGTAAATGACACAGAGGTCAAATAGGTCTTCAGTACCTAAATGAAGTGTCTCTGTTGCACGAGTAGCTAAGGAAGGATTGTTTGTCTGTGTTTACTTCAAAAATACAAAATTAATATATTTATTTTGAAAGGAGGGAAATCCTCCCTTCTTGCCAAACCTTTGAAACAGTCTCTGAGTTAATCGGGGTTGACAGGTAGAATTACTGCAAGAAGAGTGAGCTGAGTCCAGCCCCTGAGCCAGGGAGCCCTCCTGCCTGCTGCACCACCAGGCTGCCATTCATGGCTTTTATTTATGCACTGGCAGCATTTCGGACTCCTAAGGACAAAACCCTTTTACTCAAAGATCAATTACTGAACACAGTAAGAGACGTTTCTCGATCCAAAAAGTAGACGAGAAAGAAAAAGGAAAGAAGCTGCTTTTAATCTCTATTCATCATATGGAAATGGAGGCAGAGAGAGATGTGATGAGACAAGGGCACACAAGACTCACTTTGCACACCTAGGCAGTAGTCAAAACTGTCCCCAGTCACAACGTCTCTTGTCCCATAACCAGCTCTCCTTCCACCAAAAGCTGGATTTGCCAGCTCCCCTGGGTACAAGAAAGAGGTCTCTGCTTAGCCTGCAAATACACGAGCTTTCTTTTCAAAAACTCTGAGTGCAATGAGGTGGAAGACACTCCTGAAATCGTGAACTCAAGCGGCAGCGCAGGAACTGCTGAGCAGGAACTGAACCAAACTCTCTCCACCCCGGACTTCCCCAAACTGCCTCACACCTGGGCTCTCTTCAGGACAGGCAGGTGCACAAGGTGACAACACCTGTCCCTCGGCACTGTCAAGGGAACAGGAAAACCAACAAAAGCCTCTGGGGGGAACAGCAGCCTCAGCAGGCTGCAAGCCCAGGTGTACATTGTACAGTGAAGGTCTGCCCTGGCCAGAGCAGCTGCCAGAGACACTGGGAGCTGAGCTGTGTGTCCTCCCAGAGACTGGTCAGGACCAGGCAGCAGCAAGAAATAGAACAGAAACTGCTCCTATGGGAAACATCAAGAGCCTGATAGCGAGAAAAAGCAAAAGGTGTTTCCTTACAGATCGTTCACTCGCTGCAGTCACACACACAAGAGCATAGCATCGCCAGGAGAGCTGAGATGAGGTGGTGCCAGTGCAAACACCTCCTTCCCCAAGCAGTGCCGGCTCTGCCAGGGCCAAGGATATCCCCATTTCAGGGAGGTATTCCTGAAGCAAAGACCTCCATGAGAGGAGGTTCATACTGCCACAGCTGCAGTCTGAAAGACATGCCTCTTAGCTCAGATACAGCAGCCAGTTTGGGGTTAAACTCAGACTTAGTCTGATGTCCATTAAGATATTTTCCAAGGCTCTAGGTCCAGTTTCACATGGGAAAATGTGCCAGAATGAATCAAGCTCCTCAGAAGCAAAAAGTCAGTAATTAGTATGTGGGACAGGGCACTGCAGTGTCTAAACAGAGACGCGGCGAAGCGGAAAACCAGGGAAGCAGATGCTTGCAGGTCACAGAGATGAGCACACCACCTCCAGCATGAAAAGGAAGATGCGGGGGAGTCTCCAAATGGTGGGCTGACATTACAGTGAGGGGAAAAGCAATTCCTTTTCTTCCTGGAGCATAGTCATCAATGGAGCTGTTGGCACAGGGAGTGGGGAATAGCTTCAGATTGATGGGCCTGGTTTCAGATGTTGAAACACAGGGCGTATCTGCTCCTTCAATGGTGATCGGGATTTGCTTTGTTTCTGAAAATAAAGCTACTGCCGATAGATGAGACAAACCCTTTCAGGGCTGTGGCAGGCTGCAAGGGCCAGGATAGTACCTGGATGAACCCAGCTAGCAGGATCCCACAGGAACAGCATCTTGACAGCCAGACCATCACCCTCACACAAACCTGCATCCTCTGGCAGAAAATTCTAGCTACAGGGCAGATGCGAGAGGAGACAAGGACCCGTGCCTCTGAATCACCACCACCATCTGCAATTTTGTCACAAGTCCCATGATCTAGAGCATTTTTCATAAATCTCCTGCCAATGGAAGCATGCTATTGCATGGGTTATTTGGCACTGTGGAAGAATGGACCTAATACTGCCACACTGCCTGGAACAGTTTGAAAATACGACAGTTCCTACAGGAAATCAAATTTAAATCTATACCTTTTAATTCTGAAAACCAATTAATTTTAAAATTCATTTTATGATGTTAGGAAGGCAGGTGCTGTTGTTTTCCCTGCACAGAACAACAGAATGTGAGGGATGGATCTGCAGAGCCACTCAGTCTTCTCATGTCAGCGACTGCAAAGGGGACACAGTTTGATCATGGGGCCTGAAAGCCGGATCCCTCTCCAGCCCCTTTAACCAGCACCCTGAACGGACAGGGGGCACTCTGTGGGAACACAGGGAACGGAAGTTTTCAATTTTATTCCTTCCTGGGGCTCCATAAATCTTGCTTCACAATAAACCCATCAAAATCAAGTGAGCCATGAAGCAAATGGGAAGGTCCTGGGTGGAGCAGTTCATTGTGTGTGTCAGGGCTGAGGGAAACACTGAAGAGTCTGTTTAGCAACAAATAATCTTCATCAAGCTAATCTTGCTATCTTCCTCAACCCTCCTATTAGATTTCCTTAAATGTATTGGGCAATGCAGATTGTTTGGCTTTCTCTTGCTGCAATAGGCTATAGCTATTACAGCTGTCTGTCTTTCATCCACAGATAGATCTGTCTGTCTTAAGGACAATGCTGTACCCTACGTCAAACAAACATTCACAGAAACAAGAGTTTTTAAGGCATTAATAGCATAAGCACTACTTGTATTAAAACGACTGATGTATTTTAGCACGGTTTCTACAACTTCAGGCAGTATTTTAACTTTTCATGCATCAACATTTCTCTCCCTCTCTTCCTACACTCAAGCCTCTCTCCAGTCAGAAGCCTCCCACATGTGCCTGTACAACTGACAAGGACCTGGTGAAAACCATGACAAGGGCACATACCAACAACACCTGACTGTCTCCCTCCTTCCTTCCTTCCTTCCAGACCACAGGAGATCCCTGTGTGCCAGCTCTCTGTGGATTACAGGTCTCTGTGGGCACACTTAAGGAGCCCTGATGATGCATACCAGGGCTCAAGCCTGGTCCAAGCCCTGCAATGACTCACAGCTTCCGCAGCAAAGACCTGGTAATGAACTTGCTCTCCAGGACTGAAGGGTGCAGATGGCAAGGGGACACAGCTGGGAACTGAACAGGCTGCAGACTAACACTGGGCATAATAACACCTCAGTGAACTGTTCATTTGCAAGGACTACAGTATTTTCCATTTAAATCAGCCGCCCTAAAGACTGAGGGGCATCAGAGATTGTTGAGTCCAACAGGTTGTTTGACTGTTGTTTGGATGCAGTCCATCTGAGAACTGTTATCCCAAAGCCCCTTTCTTCCTGTCCTCAAAGGACAGCAGCACAAATGTAGGAGGCTCAGCATCAGGAATCTGGCAAAGTCATTCTGCCAAGGAGAAAGAACGCCTATCCCAATCCACTGAATGATTTCAAAGAAAGATAGCACCATGAGAGGAAGCTACAACTGAGTGAATACTCTTGCTGCCCTGAGGGATCAGCATGCCCAGCCCTTCATGCACACCACAAGGAAATCCCAGGACTGGAAATGCCCAATGACAGGGTCCAACCAGGGCAGGCCTGGACTGCAAGTGCAGCACCTCCACAAAGGCACATGCGGGGCGGGGAGAGCCCCTCCCCTGACACATGTCATGCACCACAAACCCATACAACACCATGGCAGAGCACATGCTGTGGCTGGGCTCCTGAAGCTGGAGTTAGTTAGTTGGGCGTGCAGGGAGACTCCAACCAAGTCAGCTCTCCCTTCCTCCCTACAGCTGCAAAACCAACAGATCCACACAACCAAAAATTATCCCTGAAAACTAACCCTGGGATTTGAAGGTAGACTTGTAAGTGCACTGTGCTGGGGAACTGTATTTAAATGGTTATGACAGAGGTTTTAATATCCCTGGTTTTACATCTTCCTTTTTTATTACTGATCTGCCCAGCAAGGTGTTTCTCTAAAAGTCTCTGTGGGTGTATGCGGTAAATTCAATTACAGTTTTCTACAAGGAGACCAGACAGACTTGTTTGACATCAAGAATACTGTCTTCACTAAACCAGTTAATTTAGTTCAGCAATACTGTATGGTTAGGAGGCGTGGATTAAAGCACAGAGAATGGCGATGAGAAAGAAATGATTCCCAGCAAAACAGCTCCCGAGTGACCTTGTTGTCCCATAAAATGAGAAGAAATAAGAAAGACTTTGCAGCTTGGTTCTCTGCAGCCCCAGGTTGACAGGGCTCCAGAATCCCACTTCTAGACAACTAGCTTCTCCAAATTTTGGGCAAACAACTTTTCTTCACCAAAGGTAGACACCAGTAAAAAAATTCTTCTTTCCTTTTCTCAGAGGTCCCACGGCCACAGGACTGAAGATAAAGTTGGGGGCTTTGGTTTGGCCCATTTTATCAGATACAAGTAGCCTTTATATACTGTTTTCTTATTTTGAAAAACAAAAACATCACAAAACAAACCAAAAAGCACTTCAGCACAGGGTTCAGACACTTGATTCCTTTAAAGTGAGTTTAGCACTTCCAAGAAACCCACTCTGTTGGCACCCAAAATAAAGCTCTCTTAGCCACAAATAGCTGCCTGTCTGCACGTTTCTGTCACAGCCTGGCACAGAGGGCTCCTTCAGGAGCTCCCTTTTTATGCCAGCTAAGTCTTCAGCCATCAACAGTGGTAGTGAATTATTCTGGCAGCAACATTACCCATTAAGGACTGAACTGATATTATCAGTATTAGGACTGTAACCACATCTGTTTACTACTAGCCTATGTTATAGCTAAGATTTATTACCTTGAAAGATCTGGCTGTGGGAGGAGATCTATTAAAAACGCCAACTGAAACCC
The DNA here is from genome assembly GCA_013397195.1 of Hylia prasina. NCBI lineage: Eukaryota > Metazoa > Chordata > Aves > Passeriformes > Sylviidae > Hylia > Hylia prasina. The sequence continues at coordinate 642,235 of VYXD01011669.1, read as the reverse complement.
ACACTCTCCATGGAAGTGTTAATGGAGATATTTCAAATACATACCCTCAAGAAGGCAAGCCTTTGTTAGGAGCATCCTGTCAGTCACCAGACCAGTGCAGTTAAAATGTACCTCCTTTAAAAGAAAGATGCTTTCTAAAGGTATGTATGTGACTAAGTAACTAGCAGAATGAAACTTTTGAGCCCTGGAAGGAGAAAATGATTAAAAAAATAATTCACTCCATCTGCGTGGGCATGTGTGTAAAAGCACATTTCTGCAGCAGGTAACGGATGTCTCTGCAGCCGGGGCAGTGGGTAATTATTTTCAAGTGGGTTGTCACACTGCATTCAGCCTGCGTTCGCCTGACAGTGTGAAATCGGAAGGAAGCTTCATTGGCAATTCCCACCAGACATCAGAAAACCTCAAGCATGTAGAAAAGACTTTAATCTTCTTAAACCATTCCCGCACTCTCCTTGAAGAAAATATCACTTCTTTTTTGAGGCAGAAAAAGCAGACTTTAGCTTGATCAGGATTCAAAATTATTTTAACAAACAAAAAATATTAAAATACTGTATATAAAAATAATACAATAACCTACAATAACCGTTCGAAGCTTTCTAAATTCACCCTAAAACTGTGAAAGCCCTACAAAAATACTGTTAAATGCAGCTGTGTGCCAGCTCTGGGTGTTTGCTAATCAAAGTCAATCAGGCAGACCAGCAGGCCTCAATGGGCTTTGGACCAGGACTGACAAAAGGAACCTCTTTATGAGCCTGCTCCAGGGACACTGACCCTCTTCATCTGCCCTGATTTCAAAGGGAACTCAGGGTATTCAAAAATCTTGAGCTAATTTGCTACATAATAAACAAGATTCATACAACAGGGAAGGTTGCTCTGACTCACTGTCATTTAAAAGCAGCCTAGGATGAACTGGCCTGTTTTGAATCGGCAGCTTGGCCTTGGCTGCACTACAGAGGAGCAGCAAAGCCTTTGATAAGTTAAAGGAGCAGCAGGCACCTGGGAGCAAGCATCCAACTGTCTAATAGCAAGAAAACCTGACTAGAAACACACTATCAGAACCAGGGAAAAGTTTAGCACTTCTGCTATACAAGATCTGAGGGCCAGCTTTTGTGTGCAACACAGCAAGAATAAAGAGACCAAATAAAGAGGTGTACAAAAAAAAAAAGAAAAGATCCATACAATGAACGCTTCCAAAGATCTTTGGAGCATATCTGCAGAGAGCAATGAAATGCCAATGGAAATAGATCAGGTGGCCTTTGAAGGGGCTGGCTCAGGCACAGAGAGGCAGCACTAGGGCTCTGCTAAGGCTGGTGGTCGCGTTGCCAGCCTCACCCATGGGGTCACACTGCTGCTCTCTCAGCAAGGCCTCACCACGATGGTTCTGTATGGATGGCCTTTAACAACACTCTAACCAATGCTCTTTGATTTGATCATGATCCCAAAATCATCTCCCTGAGGGCAGGGCTGAGTGTGGAATAGGGAGTTTACTATTTTCAGATAGAATGCAAAGAAAGTAATTATTAAATAATCAGTGTCTTTAAAGTCCTTAAGTTCACTGACTAAAATGTCTGGTAAAGCACACAGCGCTCAAGAGGAAGCACTTTGGCCTCCTCTTTCCATCTCATAAAGCTTCATTGAACCTGTACAGCAGTGAAGCTGTCAGTGATGTTTCAGCATGTGAGCTGTGATGCCCTTTGGATATGCCTTTGTTGTTGATCTCTGACCATCTGAAAGGGAAGTTCTAACACAGAGTAAATACCTGGGTCCTGTACTAAGTTTAAGCTTGCAAATAAAGCCCACACTTTCCCGTGACAGTTGCTATGTTGCTGCCACTAATTGGTTCTTTCAGCAGTTGTGGACAGGTCCCCTGTTGTTGTGGGCTAATTTACACAAGCAAAGGCAGCTCGGACAACCCTCACTTCTTGTCTGCCTGGCTATTCCTGACCATTTATCATTACAGATTATGTGTTTTACAACCGGTGAGACCAAAGGCAACAGGCGGCAGGATGCAGCAGCCACTTAAAATACCAGTCATCTGCTCCATTTCCACCCTCTCCCCTCTCTGTGCATAGTTAGCTTTACAACTGGGTTATAATAAGGCAAACGATTTGGTAAACAATTCTTCATTTATTTGCTTGGGCAAGATTCCTTTGACTTCAGCGGGAGTTCTGCCAAGCCAGGGATCCTGGACCAGCGCCAGTGACAAAATGCCCATTTCACTGGAATGTACAATTTCCTATTTACTTGCCAAAAGTACCCTGGCTACCAGCTTCACAATAGGCTTTGTTCCTTTCGCCCAGAGAACAATCCAATTAATAGCTCCTCTCCTAAAGAGGCTAAAGAAGAACCAAAGAGGTCCAGTTGCCACTGGCAGAGGTGTGGGAAAACTGATGCTTGCAGGTACCAATCCTTTGGGCTCTAGGCTTCTCCTCCAAGAGCTGCCATATAAGAACATTTTGCATTGTCATATATGCTAAGACATGTTACCACATCTACGCTAATGCACTGTGCTGCAGACAATACCACCTGTGTTCACTCACTCTTTCCAGATAAAAAGAATTCCACTGCGGAAACCAGAAAGTTATCTGACAGTCTGACAGGAAAGAAATCCAACCAGAAAAAGAAGTTGTTCTGTAATTGGCCCAACTGCTGAATTTCTTATTCTGTTTGCTCTTTAATTTACTTCAACAACTCTACAGAACTGGGTCCTGACTAACCAAATCAAAGCCCCCACTTAATTGAGTAAATGTCTCTGTTAATTTAAGGCTCTGGCCAGAAAATCAGAAGACAGCTAATAAACAGTTGCTGTATTTAAAGGAGTGATGATTTCAAGTCTACTGATTATAAACATACACTGTCAAATTACTCCCGTCTCTTCTCTTCAAGCCATAACCACTCCTTATTCAATTCCTTCAGCCCATCACCACACACAAGGGGAGACAGCTCTCTCCTTTGAGATTCCCATCACTCACAATCCCTTTCTCTCGGTCTGGCAGCGACGCAGCGATGGATGTTCTATTTTCCCAGCCTATGTGGGGAAGAAAAATCATTCTCTCCTTACAGCCTATCCACTGTTCCCTCTGCTCTTGTAACTGCTGTACTACAGCTTAAAACGCATTCTGCTGCACTATTTACATAATGAACAATATCATAGGATGTTTTAAGAACAAAATCATTTACTGAAGGTGTGAACATATATATAAAAGATGTGGAAGAGTTATTATGTCATAAATTTAAATTCTAAAGATCAGAGGCTCTACTGGCATATACCTCATACCACAGAGAACAAGCTCCAACAGCAGAGGACTGCAGTAGTGCCAGCACAAGTGTGGAAGTGTGGCAAAGCCAGTGCAAAGCCACCAACAATGCAGTAGCCAGCATGACTGTCTATGCTGCTTCCTTTTTTCCTAGCAGCCACAATGGTGATAATCCACATCCGACTGGAAACATAGAAAAGGAATAAGTTAAGTTGAAAGAAAAAGAGCACATTTGCTTATTTATATTGTTTATAGTCTAAGCAATCATTATAAACATGTGCTCAAATTATCAGCTCCTATGTAATTATTCACTTGCAGCCACAGTTATTAGGTAGGTAAATTCACTCTTTTTTTGAAAATGCAGGTCAAATATTTATCTCTGAGATATGTTACATGTAACAGAAGAATGTGTTAAATGTATATATTAGACTGCAACATTAACAAAATTGAAGTGTTTAGACCTTTCAGACCTTTTTTAAAGCCTTGACCTTGGAAACAAATAAGGACAGTGTTATTTTAATGTGCATTCAAATTTTAACAGCACAGTCGCACAGCTCTAGTGGAATTCACATTGAGTTTCCACTGTAGATTGCTCATCATTTCATTATGGTTCATTATGCTGATAACTGTCAGAAAGCATTAGAAGCAGGAGCCTTGAGTAATAGCACTGAAATGGTAATTTAAAAACAATATACTTTCTGAAGGAAATACAGCAGTGCACTAAATTCAATTAGAAGAGGGGAATGTAAAGACAAGTAAGTGATGTTTGCTGTTTGAAGACAGGCTATTCAGTTTCTTGATAACCTAGACTGGAGAAGGTCCTTTTAAAGCAGGCACTTGCACCTCACTAAATCTGCCCTTATTATCTCCAAGCTTCTCCAGTGTAAACTGTCTTAAATGCAACCATTTTTTAAATATTTCAGGCCATGACAAAATATCAATCAATCTATCAGTCCCTGTTTGGGTGACACAACTGACTGAATTATTCAGGGTCATTTACTGAGGCAGATTTCAAGCTAGACAGTCCATGACGGTAATCTCTCTTTTGTAAAGAGCTCCCAATTAAAAATCATTAATAATTTGAATCAAACAGACAATATAAACAACACAAAACCGTCCCATTCTCGCTCATAATGCGAGCATTGTTTGTTAGGAGTTAGAGAACCCAACTCATTAATGGTGGGGACGCAGGAGCAACGCCCATTAATTTGGATGGGAACTGCACCTGCCCGCACCAGGCTGCAACTCACAGGGTATCTCCTTACAGACAAGGGAATTCAGGGACAAGGGCCATGATTGAGACTGATTTGTTTTCCTGCCTCATGGATTCATGCGTGGGTAAGGCAATTTATTCTCCATTACATTGCTAACCTTATGAAAGACCCCTCCTCTCTGCAAGCACTGAAATATAATGAAGGTCCATAGTGTTGCTTTGACATTACTTTTGCAATGCTTCCCACAAGGGAAAGGCATCTGTGTTTTCCGTGGTTTGGGCTCAGGTGTATTACAAGTCAATCATCCCATCTCCATGCCCAAGTACACAGCTGACAAGCTCACTGTGCTTCAGAGCTCTAAGTCTGAATTCCCAAGTCTGGCCACAGCGGCAGATCCAGGGTGGCTCTGTCCCTCGGCGGTGACAGACACATTGATAACTGTCCCCAGGAGGCAAGTTTGAAGGGAAAGATGCACCAGAAAACACGTGTATGTCAGGGTCCCTGCCAGGCCTTCAGCACAGCCCACTCTGCTGTCTCTACACCCACACTGCCACACTCTGCTCTTACTTGCACAAACTTTACACCAGACATAATTACTCACTATAGCAGAGCTTCAGAGCAGAATACTAAAACCAGAGTTTGAGTAACTTGTTCAGGAGCCTGATGCCTGGCTTACCTGATGTTAGATACCTTTTTTACAGCTCAACAAGGCATGGCAATGCCACAGAGTAGTGTTATGGAAGGGTAAAAGTCTGGAGCACCTCTCCCGGCCAGCACACCAGGAAGCAGCTACTGCTTTTGTTACTTATCATGGGAATTGCAAGAAAGGAAAAGGAAGCAGAATTCTCTAATTCCCTTTCATCCACTAGCACAATCAGGCTAATGGAAAGTCCTAACAGTCTTCCTCCCCCAACCTAGAAGGCGAGATAAGTGACAAGGCCAGCCAGTTTACTACTAAAGGAAATCAATAGCCAAGGGTCAAAGCTTTACAAAAACACATCTTAAGAAGGCTGAAGTTCTTCATCTTAAAAAGTGTTTAAGAATAATAAAGAAGGGATCAATCCACAGTCCATTCCAGGTGTTCTTTCCAAATTATCCAATGTTACTTTTATTCACCTGGTCTAATAGTTCTCCAAGTGAACAGAAACCTGATTTTACAAGCCAGTGGAGCAGAGTCTATCTTTTTGCTAGAAGAATGGATCTCAGATACTGTGTTTTATTTCTTCATTAGTGTGCCGTCACACTGAGCGATTACTAAATGCAGGCCTGAATGAGAATACCAGAGTTAAAGAGAGCATAATGAACAAAGAAGGTGCCAGATTATTATGGCTGTCAGCACGAGGGAATTGGGTTTGTCACCTGGTTTAACCAACTGGTAAGAACTGATTACAGTCTGAATCCGCCTGAAAGCACCTTTGATGTTTATGCTCCCTTCTGTCTACACATCTTGTCAGGAAAGTCAGACAAACGGGGACCTTCTTCTGAAGGGTCTTCCTTCAGCAGAGGCCCTTTGAACGCTGTCACTTGCTCAGACATGTGGGCACGAGGCCGCTCAGAGGGGAGCGTGGCAAGGGAGAGCCCCCAGAGCCCCACACAGCCCGCGGGCAGGGCTGCCCTGGCGCCCGGCACGCACTCCCAGCACAGCCAGGCAGGGCTCCAAGAGGGGCTGCCCGCAGGCACAGCAGCACTGGGGAAGCACAGCTGCCCCCCAGGCCGGCTCAGAAACACCTCCTGCGTCATCCTGCACCTTGCATCACAGGAGAAGCCCTTCAGCTACAGGAAAATTCAGAGCTATGAAACAGGACCTCCAGAGACGGGCCTGTTTTCCAAGAGCAGGCGTCCACAGGATTGTGGTGTTGGCTTGCCTCTGAGCACACAGTCCTCCTAGGCTGCTGCAGAGATGGAGACTGAGGCCAGCACCACAGCCTTTGCCTTTTCTCCTTCCCTCTTTGTATTTTTGGGGTAAAAGACCAATGTCAGGATCTTCGGCTTTGTCTGACCTCCCAAGACAGGAATGGGGGAGAGTGCCCGCAGCGGGCCCAAGGCTCAACAAAAAAGGGCTAAGCCTGCAGGGCCACATTTTGCAATACCAGCAAACATACAGATCATTTGCTTACAATTTCCCCATCTGGAAATGTTTTGCTCTCTCCTCATACTTCACTAACTGCACATGCCTATTTAAATTCAACCAGTTGATTACTAATTTGATTTCAATTTGGTCAAGATATCATTCACAAGGACCAGGGCTTTGAAAACCCTTTGCTGGTATAATGTTATTTAGGGTGTACATTCCAAACAATAGTTTTGTTGTTGCAGAAAGACATTTTTCCTATCAAAGTGGTCACGTTTTAGATCTAGTAGTGTAAATTATATTATAGAAAGCATGTTCTCGCCCATTTAGGCAAGGTTTCACAATACAGTTAGACTCCATTCCCAGTCAATACTTGGCAAGGGATATATGCACCACTCTGCTTCCTGCTAAGCAAAAGCAGCTGCTCTTGGCTATGTCCTGGCCTCCTCAACCACCACCCAGCAGAACTCACTGCTGAGAAGAAGGAAATCACTGGAGAGCAGCTGGAATCAAGGGGGTGTGGGGAAGCGATGAGTGCTAACTTAGTTATGGACCTATTCTGTTTCTGCCTTGTAAGGCAGAAATTAAGGTTTAAATAAATGTGAGTCATCTCTCACAAAATTAATTCTCAATATATTAAAATGTTACAAAAGAAATATCTCGGCCTTCCCTCACTCAGACACACACACACTCTCTACATAAATATACAGCTGAACTCCAAAACTCTGGAAACACTTCCCATAGCTTTCAGAGAAAGCCACACATGGGTATCCCCCTGGTAAAATACTGCCCTTTCACTTATTGTTTCAAACTGCTCTGCTCCTAAGAAAGTGAAAACCAAAGAACTAGATGATCACAATTTAACACCAGGACATGCCTGGAATCCCAGGTCTTTGACTGCATGAGCCATTAACCAACACACAGGACAGGGAGTTTATCCAGCAGCCCTGTGACTGTGCTCACTGCATCTCTCCTTCTCCCTGAGGAAGGCGTTTTGCTGGAACTAACACAAATTCCACTTGCTGCACATGATGTACTTACCTACACAGGATAAAATAAAGCATGCATTGGGTGGTTGTTTCATTAAAGTTTAAGATTTATTATTACCACCCCTTTCAGATGAACACATAGGCTCCCAAGGGTCACCAGCTGTATTTCAAGCATATTAGAAATGTAATGAGATTATAAATATTACCTGTTTACCTGAGGTCATACAATTACAAGGAAAGCTTTCACAATTTCTACAAATATCCATATTTAAAGAGATGAAAGACGATGTGATCTACCAGCCAGGTGCTCAGACTGGAACTGAAGCCTGTATTTTACTTCTACCTGTGTTACTAAGGTGTGCAAGTCCCTCTCTTGTGTCTCTCCTGATTTATTTATACTGCAAGCTCACAAGGGCCAGCACAACCATGCTACCATTAGGAGGTGAGGGCTGAGAACTAACAGGGTTACTCAGAAATGTGGGCCAAGACACAAACTGCATCTGCAAAGGGCCATACGAGCTACTGAATGCTGCTGTCAGAAGCAGAAGGCTTTTCAGAGACACAGAGAAGAAATGGGTGATAAGAGGGGCAAGAGACTGTTCAGAGACCAACTTACGGGTGCAGGGCATGGAGGCAGCATCGTTTTCGGCTCGGAAAAAGCCGCGGTCGCAGGTGCAGGATGTGGAGCCTTCCCAGATGGAGTAGCTGTGAGGCGGGCATTTGGCACAGGCAACATCTGTCGAGAGAGCCTTGTAGTATCCGATTTTGCAAGCTAGATGGAGGAACAGGAAGGGAGAGTGTTACTGGCCTGGGCTGTGATCATAAATTGCTAGCTTACTCATTCAAAATCAAGGCAGGAGACATTTCAAAGAGATCTAATGATGTCCTCTTAGCCCCAGGTGAAGAATTAACAATCATCACATTCTTAATGAGTAGTCCTATGTCAGGGGATACTGATTTCTAATTCCAATAAGAGCCATTTTAAAAGCTGGCTTAGAGATGGCAAAAAAAATTATACTCTTCTGCTGACACTGCCAGAAAATCAGCTGCCTCTTTGTGCATACTGTGGAGTTGCATGTGGCTTAACCCTTGTCCACCTGCACCCCACACGCACAGAGCATGACAAAAGGGGTGCAATTGGTTTATTCTGTGACCACTTAAGGAATGGCAGCTGACAGTCAGACACTGCCAATTTTTAAGAGGGAGTGGGACAGGAACTCAACATGCCCGGAAATGGCACATCTCTCCCTCCTGGCAAGGCAGAACTCATTTGGCTCTTTCTCCCCCAGGGAGGAGATCAGCAATGCACTCCCCTGCTCAAAGCTGGGGCACAGCAGTAACTGCACCACTGCCACCCAGGCCCACGTGCAGCTGGCAAGCTTTCGGTGACATCAGCTTCATAAAAGCAGGACTTATACAAAAGGGTACTTCTACATCATTTGGAAAAAACTCATTAGCATCATTAATAACACATTTTCATGGTGGCTAACAGGTATGTCATCCTAGAAATTTCTCTCTTGGCTAGAGAAAAAAGCCCACCATCATCACTAGTGCTTTTAGCACTGCAGAGAAGAGAGAAAATTCCCAGGCATGCAAACCAGTAAAAAAGAAAGGCTGTTCCCAGTATTTATTGTGTGACTCACTCCCACATCTTGTCATTTATCACCTACACCACCTTTAGGGGTCCCCTGCTACACACAGGCTCCTGTTGGGAGGGCATTAGCCCCCGCACAGCCAGGACTCGCTCTTGCTGTTTCAACCTTCCCTTAGTCCCCCTCACTCTTTCCCTGCCTCTCTTACAAAGCCCTCCAGTGGGAGATGGAAAGGGATATTAGTAACACATTTATAAAAAAGCAAGTTACTTCACTCCTAGCCAAAGCCATTTATGAAATGTCCTTAACCAGTCCTGACTTTACGACGTGCTGCGCCATCTGTGAGAGTGCTGGGAGATCAGCCCCGTGTCACTGCCTGGGGCTGTCACAGGACCAGAGGACCCTGTGGAAACTCACTGCTCAAGTGACTGAGATTTACACTTCCAGAGCTCACATGCATCGTGGTATTAGATAAAGTTAGACTTGCAAAGTGTGTTTTTGGCGTTTCAATTAAAACTAGCAGCCACAGCTCTGGCAGGGAGAATGGCAGCGGTCAAACCCAGCCTGCCCACGTCAGAAACCAGTTTGGTCCCTGAACACAAATTCAAACCCACCACAGCTGGCCCATCAGCCAGGCACCAGCAGCATGCAAAGGCAACACCTGGTAAACAGCTTATTCTGCCTGGGGTGGTAATTGCCCAGCAAAACAAACAAACAAGGAAAATACTTTTT